>JAVJIF010021086.1:0-46835 GCA_038442645.1 Agave tequilana
GTTTACTTTTTTCGCATGTAATGTATAATGCGATGAAGGACCGACTATGGTCGCAGTACTTAACGAGAGCGATAGTATAATCTCAGTTTACGTATTATTTTATATTTTTTGTTCTTCATTTCTGACTGTTGTCTGATCCTTCTATGAACTATTAAATGGTTTTTTACATATAGTATGTGATTGATATTCAATTTTGCATATTTTACCACATCCATACCATGCATATTGCAAATAAAAATGTGATTTTTAATCCTTTTCTCTCTATTTTTGCAGGTCCATATTCTAATTGAGAAAAGGCCCAAATTCCTTTAATTAGCAATAATTAAATGGAATTAATTCCAAGCCCAAAAGAGAGCCCAAGTTTGAGCCCAGGATCTGGAGAATTCTACTCGCAACTCACTCTTCAGAAGATCCACGTGGATAACAAACTGTAACAAACTCGCAACAGAAAATCTGGCCTCAACGGCCTTGATCTTGCCGCAATTTCTAGAAGTTTGCCGCAAATCTGCGGCAGTTACAGGTCTGTTAGGGCCGAGATTTTCTCCAACAACCCGG
This sequence comes from Agave tequilana, assembly GCA_038442645.1. Classification (NCBI taxonomy): domain Eukaryota; kingdom Viridiplantae; phylum Streptophyta; class Magnoliopsida; order Asparagales; family Asparagaceae; genus Agave; species Agave tequilana. The sequence continues at coordinate 556 of JAVJIF010021086.1, forward strand.
GCTCTACTAGATCCTTCTCTCTGAGGCCTATAAATACAGCACCAGGGCCTGCACAAGTGTTAACAGAGGGTAGAGGAGGAGGAGAGAGGAGAGATTAGAGGATAAAGTTTGTAATTTGTATTTTTTCTCTAGGATTTTAGTGCTTTAGATCTTCTTCTTCCTCCCTAGAAATTCTGCAAAAGAGAGTTGTAGAGAGAGAAAGCTTGTGTAGACCAAGGTGTGACAACTTGTGAAGTAAGGATTCATCCATTCTCTTCTCTCTACTTGAGCATTTTCTAGATTACTTGCTTTCTTTAATTCTACCTTTACTTTACTTGCACTTTAATTCATGCTTTGCTTTTCTTTTCTTATGGCTAGTAGCTAACTCTTTCTAACATGAACTAGCTAACCACTAACCTTGCTAACTACTAACTCATGGGTGATTGCTATCTTTAATCTTGCAAGTGTATGGTCTTCTCTTCTCCGATGGGTTACTTTCATTGCTTGGCAAGTTCTTGTTGTAATTCCATTGATTCATGTGTGCCTCATTTAGAGTCTTGTCTTTAGAACAAGTGCCTTGATGGAACATGGAGATGGATCACCAAACATATGCTATTGTTGTACAACTTCTTTACTTCAATTAATGAATGTTGTATCTTCTCCTTAGCATCCCTTGAGTGTCGCTCTTTTGATTCCATTATTGAAAGTCTATCTTGTAGGCCAATGACATCTATGAGTCTACAAGACAAGTCCAAGAGTGATCACCTGCCATTCAAGTGGGAAAGTAATTAGACCAACACGCAAGACAAATCTTTGCCGATGAATCAACATGAGGCACGCATTCACCATCTCGGAGTTTAGTAAGTTTTTAGCAAGGTAGTAAGGTTAGCTAGTCATGGTTTACTCCATCTTCAAATCTTTTACAAGTTTTTTTTCTTTTTAGTGTTAATCCAAAAGCCAATCTTGTTTTGATTTCTTCTCATTTTCCATCATGAACATATCCACCGATTCTTTCATTTTCTTTTTCCATGTTTTATTCATTCTTTTAAGACAAAGAAGAATCTTCGTTTTCTTTCTTCACTACGAACCGTAACGCTTCCATCGCAAGCTCTCCCTGAGAATCGACCCGGTATAGCCCATGCTATAACGGAGATTAGAAAGGATACATTAATCATATAAATACATTGTGGAGTGATCAAAGCACTTAAGTTGATTCTAAACTTCTCTCTTTTATTTAATATCTGTGCAAATACTTCACACAAAATCACACTATCTTCCTCTCAATCAGTATGCGATCATAGACTGCGACTATGGTCGTACTACCGCGACTATGGGCGCACTACTAACGAGAGCGATAGTATAATCGCAGTTTACGTATTATTTTATATTTTTCGTTCTTCATTTCTGACTGTTGTCTGATCCTCCTATGAACTATTAAATTGGTTTTACATATTAGTATGCGATCATAGACTGCGACTATGGTCGCACTACCGCGACATTAGGTCGCAGTACTTAACGAGAGCGATAGTATAATCGCAGTTTACGTATTATTTTATATTTTTTGTTCTTCATTTCTGACTGTGTCTGATCCTCCTATGAACTATAAATTGGTTTTACATATAGTATGCGATCATAGACTGCGACTATGATCGCACTACCACGACTATGGTCGCAGCAGTACTTAACGAGAGCGATAGTATAATCGCAGTTTACGTATATTTTATATTTTTTGTTCTTCATTTCTGACTGTTGTCTGATCCTCCTATGAACTATTAAATTGGTTTTTACATATAGTATGCGATCATAGACTGCGACTATGGTCGCAGTACCCTCGACTGCATTTTTCTGATGATTTTTTGCTAAGTTAAATGTAATAACGGTGAATAAGTACTGATTCTATAGTCGCAGTTTACGTATGGTTTTATATGTTTTGCTTATAAAGTATGAATTATTTTTACCTATTGCATGCATAGTAGCACTGCGACTATGGTCGCAGTGTTTAATAACAGCAGACGCAAGTTTGATATGTAAAAAAGAGCTTATAAGTTAATATAGTGAGAAAGAGACCTTAAAAAAAAAAAAGAATTAAAAGCTTTTAAAAGAAGACAAAATAAGGTTGAATGTCAGAAGATCAGGAAATCCCAATCATCGTCATTATCACCATCATAAGCAGATTCGTCGTCTTCATTCTTCTGCTCTTCTTGTTCATCACTTATTTCATCATCACTTTCTGTTTTTGAGGGTTTTTTTGTTTCACCGATAAACTCCCAGAATGGATCGTCTTTATCAAGCTCTTCGTCTGACCCATTACGGGAAAGCGAGCCTACAGCATCAGAGGACATGCTTTCATCAAGCATGTCTCCATCAGGGCAGAGGAATAATGTCTTCCTCACTAACCCACATGAAATCTTCATTATCCTCATGAATAGGAGATCAGTTAATACATTATTTGATGTAGTGAGTAGTCAAAAGGAATGAAGTCCAGACTGGTATCAGATTCACTAGAATATTCTGAAGAAAAAGGACCGGTGGGGAACGATTGAAGTTGAAATCTAAGTGTTCAGAAGAAGAAGATGGGGAAGACATGATTCAAGAATGAATTATTTTTAGGTATGAGATAATATATTAGTTACAAGCATTATATAAAGGTCAATATTGTGGAAGAACATGAATAGTAATAATAATTGTTACAGGTGAGGGTTGAGTATGGTAGGAAGTGGTAAAAAAAATGAAATATTTAATTGAAGATTTATTGCGGAGAATCCGATACGAAGAGTTCTTTTTGCCAGAAGTTTAATACTTGAAGTACAATTAACTTTTTATAGAATTGTTTGCCTATATCTTTAGATTACGTATGGTGCACATCTTTCCTTTATTGATATTACATTAATGCAACTCTTTTTTCTAGACTGTTGTTGTATCATGGTAGAAAGAATATTAATTACTTTCATTTAATACATAAGGCATGCGAAAGAAGATTGCGACTTTGGTTGCAGTACTGAAGGAGGTCGCATTGTTGTACGATAGAATGCGACTAGGGTCGCAGACGTTATATAAAATGTTTTGTTATACTATGACTGCGACTAGTGACTGCGACTGTGTCGCAGTTGTCATATAAAATTGAAAGTTATATTGTATTAAGTCTGTGACCATGGCATGTTTTTTAAATTTCAATGCTTCTGCTTATTTTACATTATGTTGATCCAAATTTTTTTTAATTATATTTTTCGATGTAGTATAAAATTACGAATTTATAACTGTAGATATATTCAACTGAAATTTTGTTTGTTGATGACTTTATTCTAGTTAGAATTAAAACTGGGGTTTTTGTCAATTTGTTTCACGATTGTTTAGGCAGGATCTTTTTTGATTTTTTTTTGGCACCTACACTCTGCGGCCGATATGTGGCATATATTCAGCCACGTCCCGCCGGCTGAGAAACTCTCTCAGCCTGCGGCTGAGGTACAGTAACCCCTATATATATATTCATATCTAGGCATCTACATAAATACACAAACAAATTTTATACACAAAATTTATGCCCATTCAAATTTATTTAAATTTCCACCACAGATGTGTATATATATATGTATCATTTCACCCAAGAGTTTACTCAAATCATCACCTCCAATAGTTTCGTATAATCTCTTTGATCGGAGATTAAAGTGTTAAATCCAATTTCAAGGGGAAAAAATCAGGGTGTTACAGGAGTAGCAATCGAAAGTGGGAGTCGAGAATTTTGTCAAGATCTCGCACCTTGGATCTCTTCAGAGAGAGGAGAATCATGGATTTTTGATCGGAAGTGGGTGACCTAGCGACTTGGCCTCCGTGATTCGCTTCTGGAGCTCGTCGAGGGCAAGGAGATTGGGAGATATATTGTTCTCGAGCTCGCCCCCAGTTTATGATGGATTATTCTAGAGGGCTGCAACTTGGACCTGGAGTTGCTGGTTGAGCTGTCTTAACTCCTCTTGCTCTTGGAGGATGTTTTTGCGATCGAGGGCTATCTGATTGCGCCTGTTGTGCCTTTATTTGCTCTCTCATCTCGTAGAGCATATGAAGGAGTTAGTCTTCGAGCTTCTATGAGGTTTGCATGCTGACGATTGGTTCTCGTGGCGATGAGAAGCCTGTATCCTCGGTGACATGCGGTCGATCATCAACAAGTCAGGGTATCGTGCCCTCAGCGGTGCTGGCGACTTTACTTCTGGTCGAGGCAGCGTTGTGAATGACCGTCTACTTCTTCGAGGCCATCTTTCTTTGGGGAGGCTTTTCACGGAGGTCGTAGGTTGTTTAGGGCAGAGCAAGATCTTGAGGGTAGGGATTCAAATCTTAATGAAAGAATCAATTTGTGCTGGGAGATTTCCGGCACGATTGTGTTCGATCGAAAATTGAGGCGTGTAAAAATTTCTTTGATATGAAACAAAAGTTACAATGAATCAGTTTTTGATTACAAAAGAGAGGAGAATAATTGAATCTTCCCTTTGTTTAATGTTGTGTTCTTGATGTGGTGATGGAGAGTGATTCTTGTTCTCCGTTGACAGGCTGAACGACAAGCTTTTCTTCGAGATCTGCTTCGGGTTGCCCTCAAAAAAGCAATCAGAAAAGAACTTTATTTTAACACTATGAGTGTTTAGAGTTCTCTGATCTCTCTCTCTCCCCCTCGTACTTTGAGATTGAAATGAAGAAGCCATTAGCTTAAAAATTATCAACCCTGCCTCTCGGAAAGGATCCCCCCACCTCTATAGCTCTCAAGGTTATTATAGGGGGTCTTAGGGGTATAACTGTCCCCTATAATCCTCCATAATTGGGATTAACTCCCACATTATGTGGGGAGCTAATTTGTTGGATATTTAACCCCTTTTTTCCCTTTAAAATTAAAACATGCAATAATTAAAACTTAGCATAAATCAAATTAAAATTAAATGTGTATCAATTATTATACATGCAATAAAATTAAATAAAGTGAAAGATCGCTGGCCTGGGACGTGTAGTCGTGCGACACACTACCCTAGAAGACGAATGGCCGGCCCTCTCGTCCGGACGTCGAATTGGTCCCGTCAACTAGCTAAAGACTCTCCCGGAATCACCAGCATCTGGGCTTGGACGCTAGCATCAGGCCTCTGCTCAGATTCAGAACGGTTGCCAAAAATGAAGAAAGAAGAAGAAAATTTAATTTAAGCTGAAGCCTTCTCATGAAGACTAGGCCTCAAAAGAAATTTCAAAAAGAAGAAGAGAAAATGAGAACTGTGAGTTAAGAACTTAACTAAGGTTCTATTTATAACCTTAGAACCCCAGTTGTTGTAACAACTTTAACAGAAAATCCAAGCGGTTGAGATATTTTCTCAACTGATTTAGATCCTGAGATTTGGTCAAAGTTGACTCAGTAAAATAAAATTGAAACGAAAGTTTTTTTCTTTTATTTTAATTCAAAAATCCAACGGACCCCCCCCCCAAAAAGCTTGAGTTTCAGGGTAGACGGAATAAAACAATACGATGTAATAAATCAAAAATACAAATCAGTAAACATAAAACACGAATAAGGTGGGTAATCTCATACTGTGAATTCGGGATAAATAGCTTGCAGCCTTGAATTTACCCTCAGTGAATTCATCATCACCTGAGAGACATAATAGACTACGCCTTGAATTAGGCTTCTTTAACTAGATTTTGATGGAAGACACACACAGTAAGTTCTCATCTATTGAGCAAGCGGGTTAAGTATTAATCACCATGCTCACAATAACCGACTCATGAGAGTTTCTAGGGGTCAGCCCTGCCCCCAACCGCGCCATCACAGTTCCTCTCACCTAGGTAAGTCCTCCAAGGGTACTACAGCTGGTTGGTATACCCTCCACACTACATGTATTGGACTTATTAAGAGTTTAACTCAACCTTACCTAACTGTATTATTAGAGCATCGTCACCATAGAGAAGGTAGTAGCTACAATGCTACATATATGATATAAACATATCTGAGTCGATGCTCCACACGAGTATCACTAGTCCAGCTTGTTTCTACCACATTGAACCTCTTTCATAGAACCAGCTCCTAATCAAGTAGGTTGGGTTCCCACTGTCGGTGAACTCTACTATGGGCTTAACCACATCTCCCTTGATGATTCTAGGATTACATTCTTAGAAAGACCATCAATCAGAATGACTTATGTTATTTAGGATCAACAATGGCTTAACAACCTTTATTCTCAAGTGGTGACAGTCAGAAGTTTAACTCTTCATGATCACATTATTATGACTTTTGACACCCTTTATTAAGCTTATAAAGTCTTGGGTAATTATCAGAGTCTCCCTCATTGGAATCATAAGTGTAGTTATAAAGTTTTCTTGTTGCCTTAGTTTCAAAGGACAAATTATACCATGATGGTTTATGATAAAGCATATATTCATTGCACTTGATTATTCCAGTATTTAAAGTATATATGTATATACATATATTTATTTGATAAAGAATAATCAAGATACAAAATCATTTTAATACACACTTAGTGTCAAAGTCTAAGTATTAATGTGTAATTCAAATATATCTAAAATATACTTTAAGCATATGTTTATAAAACTTTAAGAGATATACATATACTAGAGTAAAATATTTATATCCATTCTAGTCACCCTATAAAGACCTTGATAATGTCCCAAATTCAATTTTAGTATCTTATAAATTGGCTGCAAATTGGTTCCTTACCAGATATCAAGACATCCTAATTTGTCTTATCATTTATATTTTTAATAGTATTTCGATTTTCATTTGGACAAATCATCATTGTCTAATTTAGTGGTTAGGATATAAAATTTAATTTTCCTAATGTACATGCAACTCTATTTTCATAAATAATACATGCATATAATGTATGCAATATATATCTTTAGTTTTGAAAATATGTCACATTAAAATCTTCAAAGAAATTTTAAATGATTTTAAAAAATATTTACAATTAACAGTAAAAATTATAATATTCTTTCTGAAGATATAAAGTCTTTAAAGAAAGGCTTGAAGTGCATGACTTTGTAAGATGTAATAATAATTTTAAATATTTAACTATATAATGATGCACTCATAATTTCAAATTTGAAATTTAACATAATATATACAATTTAATAAATTAGTAAAATTTGAAGTTAATATTTTCACAACTTAATTTTCTCATAATTTAACAATTGTTAAAATCATGAATATACTTAAATAGGAGATGTATAAATTTTTGACTGTTATAATATAACTTCATATAATAAGTTAAATTTATAGACGATAATTTTAACTTGATATAATATCAATTATATCTTATTACATGAAAAATCATTAATGAAATAAAACAAAATATATATTTTTATCTCTTAGAAAGTGATAGATTATAATTTTTAAAGATCAAACTGAAGTTTGAATCCTAAGGAGTCCAATATATTATATCATAAGAAAGTCATTTATATTTTCACAACATAACTTTAATTGATTCCAATTAGATTTGAATGGGGACAAAGTTGTACATGGCTATGATCTTAATTACATATACATCTACATCTACAAAACTCAAATTATAAGAGTTAAACTAGTAGAACCTCAGGTAGATATAATTGTTGAAGGATCTATTCTCTATGAATTCTTATTATTTTCTTTATCAAATTAACATGAAGAATTTTCACTATATGCCCTACATGCTCATAGACCTAAAGAAGAAGCACACCATGAATATAAAAAAAAATCTCAATATTCTAAGTGAGCCTGAGAGTTATTGGCATACACCTCTATCTATCATTAACAAAAATAACCTTTTAGAATAAGATACAAACATTTCACTGATTTGAGCCAGCCAAAACAGAAAATGACATGTGTACCCATTAAGAAAATACTTAACAAAAAGACTCAAGTATAAAAAACAGTGGCATACCATATATACTTGAACTTTGTACTGTGTTAACTGCTAAATTTATTTTCTGCATTTACGTAGGAAAATCAGATGCAGAAGAAAGTAATTAGGACTAAAGACATGAGAAGCATTTCTTACTCCACAAATTGCCAGCTCCTTGAAGAAAAAATAAAACAATGACAATAAAGAGTGAGGTCCTATTAATTATGGAATGCCCAAATTAGCAAGTAAAATAAAAGGAACATATTTATAACTGAAGAGTAAATAATGATTAAACATTACAAACTCCTACTTGATGGAGCCATATAGTTTCTTCAACTTGTTGGCAAGCCTTAAGTAAAGCTATATTAGTAAATTATCGCATATCAATGACATTAAATTAAGTAATATCATTTGTCTAAACCTAATAAAATAGTAATTTGTAACTAGATCCTACTTTTTCTTATTCATCAAATCATTATTCTAGTAAAGTAATCTAGCTTGTCAAGTAACTTTGTCTGTATGTAGTATACAACCAGAATATCTTCATAATGCTAAAGAGCAATATTCTCAATACATGAAAATTTATTATTACACCTAATGAGTATAAATAGAGAACAAAACTACAGTCCTGTAAATGAAGCTATACAGGGTTGAGGTTTCAGTGATCTCAAATGAAAATAAGAATTACCATATTTAACTCAGCTAAATAATTTCAAAAGTAGAACATAAAAAGAAGTTCACTGGAGGTTAAAAATGATCACTCTTTTTTCAAAAATCACGATCAAATAAAAGTTTTGCAAAAAATTTATTAGGATAATAAGTTATAGGAATCAGAATAAAAATTTTGTGAGAACTTTAATCGAGTAAAATTTTACAAGAATTGAACTCTAATTTTCAAACAAATCTTTACAAGAACTCAATTAATTATTTCTAGTAAAAGAAACAGATTAAGATTAATTCTATTATATGAACCAACTAAATGAATTAGTTCTTGAGTAAAAGATAAGAATCAAATAATTAAAAATGATTTGATTTGCAAGAAATTAATTTTACAAAATGTAGTGGCTGAGTTATTAATTGCTAGTAAATATTAGAAATTATTTTGTAAGAAATTAAAATAGTAAGAACTTGTGTTAATTTTTTTCAATAATTTTAATCAAACAAAATTACAAGAATCTATATAATAGTCTGTAAGAAAGATATTAATTGTTTAATTTGCGTGAAGTAGAGAATAGACTAAAGAAATTCTTTGTAAGAATTAGTTAAATAGTTAACTACTCGTAGGATATAAAATATGCTTGTACGAATTTAAATAACTATTTTATTGCATAAAATAAGTGTTATATAAGAAACAATAATTAATTAATTTACATTCATTTTTCACCTTCTGAATGCAATTTCTCATTAAGAGTCATTTTAAATATTTAGATATAACTACAACTTTGTCAAATGCTTATGAAGGGACATCATGTACCAATAGAAGAATAGCATAATGGATGAGACACATATGCAAGCACACAAACACCTACTTCTTGACACTTAGCTTTTCATCATACTCAAGAAATATTCAATAATTATTGAACACAATTAAATAATTTTTCATAAGTCCAAATCATTATGAATACATTTTCCGAAAACATTGAAAGAAATTGAAAGTCACCATTAAGTTGCACACTAATATTCAAATTGAATCTATCATGCAGTTATAATTGCTCGTTCTAAGGCAGAATAAAAAGGAAAGCCAGGTATTGTTGCGTACATAACAGAGTAATATCATTTATCATAGCTATCATATATGACGAACATCATCAAATAATATGACATGAAAGATGACAACCTAACCATAGGGATATAATTAGTGCATCATCGAATGAACTAAACGCAATGATTGATTGTGTGTAAGAAAAAAAATGCATATGACAAAATACAGCTAAACTTTCCTTGATATTATCTATAAGCTAGTGAGACGAATGATCATAGACAAGATTCAAAGAACTAAAACTAAACAGATATAAGTTACAACTTCTTAATTTTGTTTAGAAAATTTTCAAGTTTGAGAGTATTCATAAATCAATTAACTAATTGCACTGAAAAAAAATCACCAACAAATGGCTAAAAGGCGGGACGAATAAACTAAAACAATTAAAAAGTATAGCAAAATTTTCCATAATGCGCCAGAAAAATATAGCATAGAGCATAATTCACTAAAAGAATAAGAGGAAAAAAACCAGTTCTACATTTAAACTTATCCAACAGAACTAAATTTGTCTTCTAGATTGTTGGATATTTGACCCCTTTTGTCCCTTTAAACTTAAAACATGCAATAATTAAACTTAGCACAAATCAAATTAAAATTAAATGTGTATCAATTATTAAACATGCAATAAAATTAAATAAAGAGAAAGATCACTGGCCTGGGAGATGTAGTCGTGTGACGCACTGCCCTAGAAGACAAATGGCCGGTCCTCTCGTCCGGACGTCGAATTGGCCCCGTCAACTAGCGGTAAAAAACTCTCCCGGAATCATCACAACCTGGGCTCGGACGCTAGCACCAGACCTCTGCTCAGATTCAGAACGGTTGCCCAAAAATAAAGAAGAAGAAGAAAAATTTAATTTAAGCTGAAACCCTTCTCACGAAGACTAGGCCTCAAAAGAAATTTCAAAGAGAAGAAGAGACAATGAGAACTGTGAGTTGAGAACTGAACTAAGATTCTATTTATAGCCTTAGAACCCCAGTGTTGTAACAACTTTAAGAAAAAATCCAAGCGGTTGAGATATTTTCTCAACTGATTTAGATCCTGTGATTTGGTCAAAGTTAACTTGGTAAAAAAATTTGAAATGAAAGCTTTTTTATTTTATTTTAATCAAAAATCTAACATAATTAACCAGTAATGGGGCCAGTTACAACAAAACACAGGTCTCGCGGTGGACACAGACCTCGCTCTGTTGTGTAAACGCGGTGCTCACAAGCTTTTCAGAGCCGCGTTGAAGTTGAAACGTGAAGCTTACATGCACATATTGAAATTGAGACGCGGAGTTGCTCAGACCCACGTTTGAGAGAAACATGAAGTTGCTTAGACCCGCATTTGAAGAGAAATGCAGAGTTGCTCAGACTCGTGTTTGAAGTCTGCATTTATTTTTGGCGTGAGGCTCGCGTTGAAGTAAGATCCGCATTTACTCTTGGATGCGAGTTTTGCGTTTTAATTGAAACGTGACCTTCGTGTTGAAGTGAGGTCTGCATCTGAGGACCTGTCTTTAATGATTTTTAGACAGCCTACAGATTGATCGAATGGTCAATCTCGCACCATGGGGTTGAGGGGATCTGGATTATCGAAAGTCGATAAAGATTTTAACACAAAAATCGAGCAAAGACAGGAGTTTTTACGTGAAAACCCAGCTTGGGAAAACCACAGGGAGGGGGAGAGAGAGAGAATTCACTATTGTCAAGAAGGTTATATTCAGGAAGGTAAAGAAAAAAGGTGTGTCTTCTAAAGAAGTCCCTCTATGGATTAAGCAGTCTCCCAGGCAGTGGTACAAATAGTTCAACTCTTTCATGATCAAGACCTGATACAACTAATGTGAGCATGATAGTTGTGTCTATTTTAAGCAGAGTTATGATGCGACATATTTGTTGTTATATGTAGATGATATGCCGATTGATGCGAAAAATAAGACACGTGTCAGAAGTTAAAGCTCAGCGCAAAAAAGAATTTGACATGAAGGATTTGGGAGAAGCCAAGAAGATCTTAAGTATCTCGAGACAGAGGCTCAAGCATACTTGGTTATTCCAGGAGAACTATGTTCTCAAGGTGCTAGAGAGATTCAACATGGCAGAAGCAAGAGCAGTCACCACTCCTTTAACAAATCACTTCAAATTATCCTCTAAGTTGTGTCCATAATCACCGGAATAGGAGAAGAGATGTCTCGAAAACTATATGCTAATGCGGTAGGATCACTTATGTATGCTATGGTCTGTACTAGGCCTGACTTAGCTTTTGTAGTTAGTACAGTAAGTAAGTTCATATCAAATCCAGGAAAGGAACATTGAGAAGTAGTGATGTGGGTGCTACGATATCTGCGAGGGACCGTGAGACTAGGCTTGCTGTTTCAGAGATTGAAAACGGGAAAGCTTAGGTTACTACAAGGCTATGTTGATGCAGATTATGCAGGAGATCTTGATCAGCGAAGATCTACGATGGGCCATGTGTTCACAATAACTGAGTGCGTAATTAGTTGGAATGCAGACGTACAAGATACAATTGCTTTTTTAATGACAGGAAGCTGAGTACATGGCTACAGTTGAGGCATCAAAGGAAGCTTTGTGGTTGAGAGGATTAGTTGAGACGTTTAGTATTATACAGGATTCAGATTGGGTTCATTGAGGTAGCCAAGTGCGATTCATCTCGCTAAGGATCACAAGTATCACAAGCGGACGAAGCACATGATATGAGGTATCACAAGATAGTCAGTGAGTCGTGGATGACAAGATAATCGATTTGGTAAGGATCAGCATGAAGAAGAATCCAGCAGATATGATGACGAAGACCATCCCGGTGGAGAAGTTCAGAGCATCTCTGAACTACATCAAGGTTCTCCAAAGGCTAAGTGGCGAACTAACTCTTAGGAGGGAGCCACGTGAAGTCATAAAAGGAGAGCGAAAGGAAGGCAAATGAAGCAGAAGCCAATTTCTACAGAGGGACTCAATGAACATGAGTCAAGGTAGAGATTGTTAGTATTTGGAGTGCCTCATATTTATTGGAGAAGAATTTAGGTTTTGGCAGTTTCCTAATACGGATCTGTCTCTTATTTTGATTTGAATACGGGTTTCCTATTTCTCTGAAGAGGTGTTGATTTGAGTTCATGTTGGATTAGGATCATCCTAGGTGCCTATATAAACCCCTTCGGTGTGGCCTTTTAAAGGTGTGTCAAGAATTCAAGAGAAATTCTGTTTTTCACCATTGAGAGTTGTAACGCCCTGATCCCACGAGTACAGAGACGTTACTGCGATGTATATACGCAGGGTGAAAATACCCTCATAGATATACGCTAAGCATCAGTACAGGTAAGAATCAGAGTACGGAAGCACAGTGGTAATATACATTCCAACAATAATGACATAAGTACATAGTTATCACAGAGCATGATACAAATATAAGATCACTAAAAAGCGCAAAGTAGGATGTACAATATAAAAGACGGGAAAAGTACTCACGAGTAGCAAGATGAGAATCTCGCGAGCCGATTGTTTTCCATTATGTTCGCAAAGGGGAAAACTTACAAAAAAAAGGGTGAGGAGCTAAATTACAAGTATTCTTAAAAAGATTACAAGTAGATCTCCTCAGAGATTCTGGAGAAGTGTGCCGATAGGAGTCTGGTCAGCGCGCGACCACTTTGTCCCTTTGACGATGCGAGCGATGAAATTCCCTTCTCGCCTGGTTTCGGGAATCAGAGAACAGAAGGTTGGTAGAACCCTCTTGCTGCTTCTCAAAATCGCCTTCAATTAGGAATTCCTTCTCGTCTGGTTCCGGAGATTCCCTGAGAAGAAGGACAATGTTAGGGTATCAACACCCTGGATAGAGAAAGCAATTCTCTAAAAGGGCTCTGAATTCGAGAGTGCACGGTGCGTTATGAAGAAGTCTCTGCTTGTGGAGTCCTCTTTTTTCCCAATCCTCTCTCCTTGTACCCCTGGCGGGCTATTTATAGGGAGAGCAAGGGTATAATCGTCCCTTGAAAATATGAAAACAGATTGAATCAAATCTGTTTAAATCTGGAAAGTAGCCTTGCTGCGAGGCTAGGATCAGCTTCTGCGAAGCTAGAAAAGGCAGGTCGGTTGATCCTCTTGATCCTTTTCATATCATTGGAGGATTGGATCCGATCTCGACCGGAGATTTGATTGGTCAAAGGTTGACCATAGCAGACCAATAGCGGAGCTACCGCGTTGGGCTCACAGCGGAGCTGGAGACAGATTCTGGCGAAGTCCGAAAGAAACCCTTGGCGGAGTTGGAAGTCCTCTGTAGCGAAGTTTGCGAGTTAGCTTCTTGGCGAGGCTTCGAATGGCTTCGAGGCGAAGTCGGGTGATATTAGCCTCTCAAGCGAGGCTATCCCTTTGGGCTCATGCGATGCTAAGTGCTAGCACCTTAGACCTGCTGAGGTTGTTTAGAAACAATCCGGGTTCACTGTCTGCTTGCTGGATCAGTGGAGTCCAAGTTGCTTCCCTGTCCCTCGGAGATGGGTGAAAACTGGTCTTCAGCTCGTCTGTCACTTGTCTTTTGTAAATGTCAACAAGTTTAGACATTGTTCGGACCAATAAGAATCTTGTCTTTTTTAAGTGTCAACAAGACCCCCTTCAAAGTTTTCGAAAGTCTGCAATAGCTCAGACTTCGAAACACTTTGAACTGCTTTGACCGGTGGTGTGTGGAGTATGAACGTCGCCATGATGGTTGAGTTCAGCTTCGCTTAAATCCTGCTTTGGGATGTAGATTCGCCGAAGAATCATGTAGACTCGCGTCTGGGTAGCTTCACGGCTAGATAGGTTCGCTTTGGAACATCTGTCGCTTTCCCGAGGCCAACTGTCGTGGGCCAGTTACGAGGAGGATTACTCCTTTCTCTGTGCTGATCGAGGGAGATATTCTCCGATTTGCACATTTCTGAGGGAGGATTTTCCCTTTCTTCAAGGCGCCATAAGTGCCTTTATGAGGGAGACGTTTCTCCCTTTGCACGGTTTCAAGGGAAGCCGTCCCTGTTCTCAAGGCGCAATAAATGCCTTAAATGCGCTCGTGCTTCCACGCTTGAGGCGGCAGCGCTCAGGCCATGGGGCCTATAAATAGGACACTTGAGGTCCTCTGAAGAGAAGTGGTCTGCTCTTCTTCTCTTCTCTTGGTTGAGAGAGATACTCAGATCTCTTAATTAGTAGGGATGCCCACTCTGGTTATTATCGGCCAAGGACCGGTAAGTCTTGATCATTCAACGACTTCACCGATTTCAGGGAATTCATCTTCCTTAATTGGCTTTGACAGCTGCTTCAGGGATTAGCTTCCCTTGTTCTCCATTCAACTGATCTGCGGAGAAGGATTTCAGCATAGCTTCCCAGCGAAGCTATCATCTTGACTTGGTTAAAGAAAGATCACTGCATGTTAAGTCCGCTGCGCAGGCAGAACTTGGGACTTAGTCTCTTCAAGGTTGAGCCAGTCTTGCCATATAGGTGAGGCTAAGGCTGTGTCCCATAGGATTAGTCTGGCTTAACCGTATAGGCGAGGCTAGGACTTGGCGTTTGCTGAGCTAGCCCATCATCACTGTGCTAGCGAGGCTTATCCTCTGCTCCAATCGAAATCGGATTGCTTCGCCCCAAAGAATTTGGCTTTAGCGCTTTTGTAGTATTTTTGTGTTTAACTGCTAACTTGCTCCAATTTGCATTGCAGTGAGCTATGTTCGCCGATCTTGTGTCTTGATGAAAGAGACCGAAAAGTTTGCCTTATGCTTCCCCAGTTGAAACTTTACTTTTAAGCAGGAGGAACAACTTGGGGCAGCTGATGTGTGTCCCAGAGGCTATTGACAGCCTCTTATCCGAGATGATTCGTTCTGAGGTGAGGCTGGTAGCCGCTTATCCGAGATGATCCACTTCGAGAAGGCGGATGTCACACCTGTGAGATCACTGACATCACTGCCAATTCCCATTATAGGTGATCTATCGTGTTGGCGGTGATAAGTTCATTGCCAATTTTCATCAAAGGTGATCCAGCTTCCTGGTGGCAAAATCTGCCATTTTTGTGGAGAATTATGGCCGTGTCCTCGTGGCACAACTGGTTATGGCCTTGTGCAGGAGGAAGGCCTTTCGTGTCCAGTTGGTCTGGTCTGGAAGCAGATAAAACCACTTGTATGCCTTTTGCGCAAATGATCTTGCTGAGCAACCGAATCTGTTGTATGAAACAAAACCTTGATGTAATATCAATGTACCTTTGCTCTTAATCAATGAAAGTTTATCTTCTGCTCATCTGATTTTTGCCTGCCTTCATTGAGAATTTGGCCATAGCGGGGCTAAACTTTGTGCAGAGTTAAGGACAGGGTCCTTTTTGAATGAGCTTCGCACGATGCTGGCATATCGGCGAACTGTGCCTTTAGCGGGCTAAGGCAACCCTTTTGGCGAAGTTCTTGATGAACTTGTGCGAAGTCCGCACTTTAGCTCATTGGTGAAGTTAAGCCTTAGTGGCTGAATCAGCGCTTCTCGGGAAGGCGCATTAGGCGGCGTTTCAAATTAATTTGAAACGACAGCCTGTACTCTTTTCGAGGCGTCGTTTCAGGCGCTCATTGGCCTATAAAAGTCCGATCGGACTGTAGAGAGGACAGATCTCTTCACTTGAAATTTTTAGAGACCTTTAGACTCTTC
Source organism: Agave tequilana (assembly GCA_038442645.1). Lineage (NCBI taxonomy): Eukaryota > Viridiplantae > Streptophyta > Magnoliopsida > Asparagales > Asparagaceae > Agave > Agave tequilana. Next base: position 16,777 of record JAVJIF010021086.1, read on the forward strand.
TTCTTCCTCTTTCCTTTCCATTAAAAAATTTGAAAGCTTCTGCAGCTCTTCAATGGCGCCCAAGAGACGAGCGGGAAAAGAAGTGGCAACTTCTGCAGCGGAGGGTCCTTCTCCTCCGGTCATCGAACGACCAATCGCCGGTAGGAAACTTTCCCTTTTGATTAGATACTGTCGTCTCTCCTTTATGGCCGACTTCTGGTGTCCTTGAATAATCCAACATGAGTCCAATTCCCTGATTTTATCTTGATTTCTTGATCGGGAATCCAAGAACTGAAGAGTTCTTCCTCAAGCTTCCAAGCGAAGTTAACTTTTAGGCGGTTCACATCCTGTTGAATGACAGGATGCGAAGCTGTCCTTTGATATTTGACAGAAAAGGACCGTAATGCCCTTCTGACGAAGTTATCCTTCGAGGTTTTGTCACATCCTGTGTTCGAAGCTAAGCTTCCAAAGCGAAGCTAACACTTGGATATTTTCCTGCATCCTGTCCTCGTGTGGGATGCGGAGTTACAACTGCAGCTGCGAAGCTAAGCTTCAGGATGAAGCTATCATTTAGGCCAATCCTTGCTCAGAGGGCGAGGCTATGCCTTGTCAAATTTTGCGTTCTGATTTTAGCCCTCTTTCGGCTGATGAACTAATCATAGTTTCTCTTTGTTCCTGCAGTACACTATACTCCTGGTCCTTCAAACAACCTGTTCGGGACGATCATGGGATCGGATGGCAATATCAGCTTGCAATTTCAAGGGTAGGCTTCTCTGTTCAGTGAGCGGAGTTCTCTCGTCAGAGATACGCTTATTCATGGTGGTGATCAATATACCACGAGGAGTATCCTGACCACAGCTCCCCTTGAAGATGTCGATCGTCGAATTTATAGGAAGCCCGATTTCATGTTCGGGGATGCCGCACCAGACCCTGACCACCAACTATATGCAGGGAAGGGCAGTGGATTTTCCAGTTGGATGGCGAGAGGTTCTACCTTCCGTCCAACAAGCACCATTTTTCTTTGTCTTCCTTCCAGTGCGTGACGCAGGCTCGGAAGATGTCATGGGAAGTGAGCCGGAGTACTGACTCTGTTCACATAAGAAAATTGATGCTTCAATCTCCTGGTTATGCAAGAGCGGGGCCTCCTCATTGCATAACGGGCCTGCATCCTGGGAATGTGTCACGAGAGATCCCAGTAGGGAGAATCCTGCAGTGGCGTTGACCTTTGGCAACCAATTCTTCAAGGTCAACGGGAACTACCCAGCTACTGACTTCAGGACTCCAGGCTGGATTCACCCTCCGAAGGCATGGTGGGTGGATTTGACTACCTACATCCTTGCTCATTTCGAGGAGGATTTGGAGAGGCTGAACCTCTACGAGGCCGTCAGGGCGACCTGCCACGGTATTGAGATGAACGTGGCGTGCTTTTACGCCATTTTTGAATTGTATTGCCCAGCTTCAGGGACTTTCTTCACCCCTGTTGGCGAATTGGGTATGGCCTTGCATGAGATGTGGGAAGTCTCTGCTCTGCCTTTTGGGTCTCTCCCATATGAAGAATACTTCCCGTGCGAGGCAGAGTTGGCTCTTCTGGAGAAGCAGGAGCCTGCCTTGTTCGAGACCTACATGGAGTTAATGTGCCACTTGTATATTTGCTCCAGTATGCATGGGGGCAATAAGGGAACCTCCTGTAGCTTGAAAAGCTGGGGAGACTATTTGTTCCCAGATATGGAGAATGCTCCTGAGGAAGCACATTGCGGAGTTGCTGATGAAGACATCTTTGACCGGATGCAAAAGCACTCCCAAGGGGATCTAGTTGTGAAGGAAGACGATGGTCCCTATGAGTAGGGTGATGTCCTTCGAAGTTTCCATCATCAGGCTCGCAGGCCGATGTCCCGGAAGGCACTTCTGGCTGGTTTCCTAGCAGTCTGGCTGAAGAGGTGCGTGGTGTCGTCTTCTTCGGGTGACATCGTTCATCCGAATGTTTTTGCTGCCCGCTATTCGTTTGGTTCATGGTCGCCCTCTGGGACTTTTGTCGGCCATGGTGTGTTGTATCCAGAGAGGCCTTCGTGCATTGACGGAGGCTTTTAGCAGGCCACCAATGATGAAGCGTGGAAAGGGGATCATTTCGCCCCGCGACGGACCTAACCCCAGAATAGGTCTACCGTATACTTACTTGATGGCGTGGTTCGCCTTGCATTGTCCTTCTCTAATTGAAGCTGGAGAGGATCCCCCGCAAGATGTTCGAATGGCGCTCCTCCGCCGATTCGAAGGATGTTCATGGCAAAAGACTTACGTGGCTGAGGCCCGTAAATTAGTACGTCGTTATGACGTCTATAGTCTCTTCCGTTGTTTCCCCGTATTCGGGGTGCAGGCTATGGGGAAGAGTTCAAAGATGCGGGGGAGGGGCATTCGTCCCTGAGCCGGGGAGTTTTTGAGTGGCTGGTCAGTATCCGGCCTTCACATCTATTGTACTGGAGCGGGGATAGCTGCTACTTGGAGCCTTACATCCCAAGTCAGTTTGCTCGACAGTTTGGATATGACCAACTGTACGTGGGCAACCCGAATCTCAATCTGGCTTTCATGGGGAGCCTTATTGATGGGGCCCGTGCCTGGCGATTCTTTACTGCAGGCGGTACTGGGGCGCGGCTGCGTACGCCGTTGAGGGCTCCCATCTCCTGATGACCCTGTGCTTCTGTCAGTGGTATGCCACTTCCAACTCCACACCTCTCGAATTCAAGGTCAACAGTTCTGGTGTGAAGTTAATTTCTCAGCGGCTGAGGCAGAAGGCTTCTGAGAAAAGGGAAGGCAAAAGGGTTCGCACCCCAGGTATAGAGGAGTTTGTGCTGTGGAAGACAGTGAGGCCTCAGATGCCGAGAGTCCTCGCTTCGAGGTGGGAGCGGGGGCTGAGACTCCTGCGACTGGCTCTGGTGTGATGGGGATGGCTCCCCGTCATTGTGTTAAAGAAGTGGAGGAAGAGGATTCTGAAGTCCACTTCAAAAGAAAGCGGGCAGGTAGCTCTCGTAGGAAATCGTTGGCGAAGAAGCCCCGCCGCCAAGCTCCTACGATTGTCGTAGAGGGGCATCCTTCTACAACGATTCCTCCTGTTGCCCCATTAGCAGCTGAACCGTCGGTTGCTGAGCCGACTAGCGGTGAATTCGCTCCGGGTCTGGGTAAGATTAACCCTATCCATATAATATGGAGCCTTTTTGTGTGTTCCCATTGACTTATTATCAATTCTTCTTGATTGTAGGAACTGAGGCAGCTGGAGAGCAAGGGGAACATTATGATCCCCTATTTACTTATGGAATTGAAGATGGTTCTTTTGCCCGCCCGGAAGAGTCCGAAGGTGATGTGGCCGACATTGGTCCCTCGGGCGCTGGGACTTCTAAAGGAAGTCCTGTGGCATTGAGCTCTATTGGATGGTCCACAGGATACTCGGCAAGCGAAAGCGAGCCGGCTATTCGTGCTGATTCTGCCAAAAATTTTCCGATGGAGCCCCTGGAGACTGATGTGGCTGACGAGATGTTTGAGGCGATATCATCCTTTGGTATTGTCCTAACCTCTTGGCTTCTTTTACATGTAGTGTCCCGACTAACCGCAGTCTTGTTACAGGTGTTCGGCCTCAAGATGCATTAGCTTTAAGAGGGCCCGAAGATTTCCATGAAGGGTCAAGGGGTGACATGAGCGCTTCGACCGCGGCGGATGCTGCTGTGCTGGATGCGCTGTACGGTGACCTGCCTTCTTATCGGCCCAAGTCAGCCGAAAGACCAGAGGTTGAAGGGGGAGGAGTTCCGGAGGTGTCCTCACTCCCAACTATATCAACGAGTGAGGTGCTGATAATTTTGCCAAGTGTGGAGCTGAGGGTGATTACAAGCCCTACTTCCCCAACTCTGGTAGTTGAGCCTGCTGTTCAGGAGATGGTTGTCAGCCCTACCTCAACGGTGGCTAGCGCACTGATTTCCATGAAGACTCCACAGAGATCACTGACAATCTGCCCTGCTGTTGATGTTCTCATTGCTCCTTCCACAATAGTGTCGACCAGGCTGGTGGATTTCTCTGAAGTTACCTCTCTACCCGAAGTGGCTGAGGTTGAGAACGACTATATAGGTGACCTCGTCGATAGCTTTTATAAAGGCTTAGGGCGAACTATCGACCTGGTTTTGAAGGGCTCGACTATGCCATTCTCAAAGTTAAAGGTGGTCCTCTCCCGTGGCATCGAAAGTATTCGGGATTTCGAGGGGTATCACGAGGCTACTGCTTTGGAACTCCTGGTGGATGAATTTGAGAAGGATGTAGAGGAATGGCACCGTCTCCGCTGTTCGGACCTGGAGTCTTTAGTTGATGAGCAATTTGCACATCTTGTCGCTCAAAAGCACGAGGCCCGGCTTGCCGCTCAAGAGGCTGCTAAGGCTATCTCTTCTGACTTGAAATCTTTGGAAACAAGGTAAGCAGAGGTTGGAAATGCCATCGATGCCTCCACCAGTGCTCTTCTTGATGCTGAAGATAGGATTGCGAAGGCCAAGGAGATGATTAGGAAGTGAAACCTTCTCTTATCTAAGGCTGAACCGGTGCGTCTTGAAGAAACTGTGCGGCTTGAGCAGCTCAAGGCTCAAAATGAAAAGCTCTCACAGCAGGGATTGTCACAGAAGGCAACTTTGGCGGAGGTTGAAGCTCGTCTGACCCAGGCAATGGATTTCAATGAGGCCGAGCTGAGGTCGCAAGCGCTTGCCCAGGCTGCTGATGACAGGAGGACAAGGCTGGACTCCCTTGGAGAGCGGCTCAGATCTTACAATGTACGCCTGTAGGTCGTTGTATATGTGCCTCCATGTATCTCATCCTTTTGGAGTGAATGAAAATTTTTCTTCTTTTATCGAATCTCCAATCTTGTTCTTCTTTCTGAATTGCGGTTCAAAATTGTATTGCAATTTCTTGAGAATATAGTTCTTGTTGGGTTGGATGATGAGACTTGGCTATCTGTCAGTTCAGAGGTCGCGATGACATAACTGGTTGAGACGCCACCAAGCCCGAGATAGGTGATACTTATCTTTTGTAAATGTCAATAAGTATCGAGACCTGTCTTTTGTAAATGTCAACAGGGCTCGGGGTTGAGACTTAGCTGTCTGCTGGTTCAGAGGTCGCAATGACATAACCGTTTTGAGACGCCACCAAGCTCAAAGTTGGTGATACTCGTATTTTGTAAATGTCAACGAGTATCGAGACCTGTCTTTTGTAAATGTCAACAGGGCTCAGGGTTGAGACTTGTCTTTTGTAAATGTCAACAAGCTCAAAATTGAGACTGGCTGTCTGCTGGTTCAGAGGTCGCAATGACATAACCGATTGAGACGCCACCAAGCTCAAAGTTGGTGATACTCGTCTTTTGTAAATGTCAACGAGTATCGAGACCTGTCTTTTGTAAATGCCAACAGGGCTCAGGGTTGAGACTTGTCTTTTGTAAATGTCAACAAGCTCAAAATTGAGACTTGGCTGTCTGCTGGTTCAGAGGTCGCAATGACATAACCGATTGAGACGCCACCAAGCTCAAAGGTGGTGATACTCGTCTTTTGTAAATGTCAATGAGTATTGAGACCTGTCTTTTGTAAATGTCAACAGGGCTCAGAATTGAGACTTGTCTTCTGTAAATGTCAACAAGCTCAAAATTGAGACTTGGCTGTCTGTTGTTCAGAGGTCGCAATGACATAACCGATTGAGACGCCACCAAGCTCAAAAGGTGATGATACTTATCTTTTGTAAATGTCAATAAGTATCGAGACCTGTCTTTTGTAAATGTCAACAGGGCTCAGGGTTGAGACTTGTCTTTTGTAAATGTCAACAAGCTCAAAATTGAGACTTGGCTGTCTGCTGGTTCAGAGGTCGCAATGACATAACCGATTGAGACGCCACCAAGCTCAAGGTTGGTGATACTCGTCTTTTGTAAATGTCAACGAGTATCGAGTTTGTAGTGGAATTTGGGAGAAGTCTCGTTTTCACGGGGAGAAACGAGGGAATCACTGTCATAGGTTTAATGTTAACGTAACAGCGAAATGTATATGTGGTCTTACCATTCTATGGATGAGAATTGGTAAGTGACTTTGGAGGTCTCGCTCTCACGGGGAGAAACGAGGGAATCACTGTCATAGGTTTAGTGTTAACATAACAGCGAAATGTATATGTGGTCTTACCATTCTGTGGATGAGAATTGGTAAGTGACTTTGGAGGTCTCGCTCTCACAGGGAGAAACGAGGGAATCACTGTCATAGGTTTAGTGTTAACGTAACAGCGAAATGTATATGTGGTCTTACCATTCTGTGGATGAGAATTGATAAGTGATCTTGGAGGTCTCGTTTTCACAGGGAGAAACGAGGAAATCACTGTCATAGGTTTAATATTAACGTAACAGCGAAATGTATATGTGGTCTTACCATTCCGTGGATGAGAATTGGTAAGTGATTTTGGAGAGGGAATCAAATGGGAACTGGTCCCTTAGGATTTTTAGCAAATCCCCAGCTGTCAACGGGTTTGATATGCCTTTACCAACTACCGTTTGAATTGGGCTAGCCATGCTATTCCCCTCAGCATGATGAGTTGTCGAGGACTTATGTTGGGCTTAAAAGCCAACATTTTCCTCTGTCCTTAATCGTTAAGGATATTGGGTCGTCTGGTTAACGTATGTGTAACCTTGACTCTCCTTTAAGACAACCAGTAGACGGCCAGGTCCTACTGGTTTATGGTTGTATGATCTCGTTTGGAGAAGAGAAAGGCTCTCTTTGTGTGTACTTTGGACACGGAGATCTTGATCAGAGGTGTAGTGTTAACTTGATCATGAGAAGGATCCTTGATTAAGGATAATACTTCTTTAAGAACTTGCCATTGATCGGCATCATGAGTAAGTCGCCATTGAGGTCATAAGGCGGTATGCTCCATTTGAATAGACTGTTTCTATTACAAACGGTCCTTCCCATTTAGGCTGAAATTTGCCTTTGGTCTTGTGCGTCATAATCATCGGTCGTCTGACGGCTAAAACCAGGTCTCCTTTCTGGAAGACCTTCTGTTTGACCTTCTTATTGAAGGCCTTTGAGATTCGAGCTTGATATAGCTCAATATGCTGTTGAGCTTGTAGCCGCTTCTCATCTAGGGCTTCGAGCTCTTGAAGACGCAATCGATCATTGTCCTCTAATGTGATCTTAGTGGTCAGAGCGACTCGCAATGATGGCATATGGATTTCCAACGGGATGACTGCTTCACACCCATATACCAGGGAAAAAAGGCGTATTGCCTGTCGGTGTCCGAACGTGGTTCGGTAGGCCCAAAGACATTCACCAAGCTTTTCGTCCCAATCTCGCTTGTTCGAGGAGACGAATTTCTTGAGTAGCTTGAAGATCGTTTTGTTGAATGCTTCTGCCAAACCGTTAGCGGCGGGATTATAGGCAGTTGAAGCCACATTCTGAATTCGGTATTTATCGCAGAACCGATAGAATACTTGGCTTATGAATTGGGACCGTTGTCGTGGATGATCCGCCTAGGTACACCAAATCGATGGATGACATGGTGCTTGATGAAATTAACCACATTAGAGGTTTTGACTTCAACCAGTGGTATAGCCTCCGCCCATTTTGAAAAGTAGTCGGTTATTGCAAGGATAAACCGATGTCCTTTTGTCGAAGAAGGGCTGATTGGCCATACGACATCGATTCCCCAAGCTTCAAATGGCCATGAAGTAACAGTCGGGTGGAGCAGCTCCGAAGGCTGGTATATGAAATCCGCATGAATCTGACATGCTTTACACCTTCGTGCATATTGGATGGCGTCGGCTACATGGTTGGCCAATAGTATCCAAGCCTATGCAACCTGTCTTTAAGTTTTGGACCTGGCTGATGAGCGCCGCAAATGCGATCGTGCGCTTATTGGAGCGCTTCCTGTGCCTCTGAATGAGAAAGGTAACGGAGGAGGACACCGTCATATGAACGACGGTAAAGTGTTTTCAAAGTCGGATCGTAGTAGAACCGGAGAGACCTTCGTCTGACGGACACCGCTTCTTTAGGATCGTCTGGAAGCCGACCGTGCAAAGCATAGTCAATGAGAGGAAAGTGCCAATCTCTCGGCTCAAGATCCGTGGAGATATTATAGACTTCTCGAGTTCTTAGCATGTGCTTGGAGCATACAAGATGTCGAGTTGCGACCGTGAGGTGATACTCGGTGTCGGCTGGCAAGGCTAGTGTTGTTGCTAATGCAGCAAGAGCGTCCGCCTTGATATTTTGAGATCGAGACACATGCCCAATATAGAAGCCTTCAAATAGGTTGGCCAACTCAACGGCCGTGTGATAATAAGGCACCAAGTCCTCATGGCGGACTTCGTATTCGCCTTTAACCTGATTGATGATCAGTTTTGAATCGCCATAAGCTTCGAGGTATCGTACCCCATTCCATGGGCGAGTTGAAGACCGATGAGCAGGGCATTATATTCTGCTACATTGTTGGAGCATGATTCTGTCAGAGAAAATGCTCTGGGTAGGACATGATTCTGTAGGGAGATAAACACAACCCCCACTCTGGCAATAATCTTGTCTTTAGGGCCCATTCGCGATGCTCCATCGAAGAACATCTGCCACACTTCCTCTTCTGAGGTTGCATAAGACTCGAAGACTTCATCAGGGATATCTTCGTGAAGTTTTGAATGCTCCGGAACTGGATGAGCAGCCAAGAACTCTGCAAGGGCTTGGCCTTTAACCGCCTTCTGAGGCGTGAAGATCATGTCGTATTGAGACAATAAAAGTGCCCACTTAGCCAATCTTGAATTCAATGATCCTGGCTTCGTCATAAGAAGACGCAATGGGTTTACTCTGGAGATGACATGTATGGTCTGGCCGACCAAATAATGTCGTGTCTTCTGAACAGCGAAGACGAGAGCTAAACACTCTTTCTCGATAGGGTTCGAGATTCCGCTCCTATGAGAGTTCTGCTCAGATAATAAATGGCCTGCTCATGGCCATTGTCGTCCTTTTGAGCGAGGAGGGCACCGAGGGAGTAGTCCAGAGCTTTTACATAAAGCAAAAACGGTTTCCCTGATGTAGGGGCCACCAGGACTGGAGGCTTTGTGAGGTACCTCTTGATGTCTTCATAAGCTTCCTGACAAGCTTGATCCCATACGAAGGAAGCACCATTTTTCATGAGTCGGGTGAACGGCTGACAGCGGCCTGAGAGATTTGCAATGAATCTTCTGATATAAGCCAGTCTGCCTTGCAAGCCTCTAAGCTCTTTGAGATTCCTCGGTGGATGCATGCTCTGAATGGCTTTGACTTTGTCTGGGTCAAGATGAATCCCTTTTGATGTGACGATAAACCCAAGGAACTTACCGCTTGAAACTCCCAAGAAGGATTTGTCGGGTTCATTTTTAGTTGATGAGCCCGCATTATGTCGAACATCGTTATCAGGTCGCGAAGATGTTCATTCTTGTTGCGGCTTTTGACGGCAATGTCGTCGACATAGCACTCCACCGTTTTTCGGAGATGATCGCGGAAGATTGTACTCATTGCCCGCTGATAGGTTGCTCCGGCGTTCTTCAGTCCGAAGGGCATTACAGTGTAACAGTATACCCCCAATGGTGTTCGGAACGAAGTATGCTTCTCGTCGTCGGGATACATCTTAATCTGGTTGTATCCCGAAAAGCCGTCCATGAAAGACATTCTTTCGAATCCACATGTGTTGTCGATCATGACGCCGGTGATGGGCAGTGGGAATTCGTCTTTGGGACAGGCCGTATTGAGATCACGGTAGTCGATGCATATCCATATTTTCCCGTTCTTCTTGAGGACGGGGACGATGTTAGCTACCCAATCTGGATGTTGTTCCTCCCGGATGAAGCCACATGCAATGAGCTTGTGAACTTCGGCTTCAATAGCTTCCATGATGTTTGGGCGAAACCGACGTTGTTGCTGCTTGACTGGCTTGACGTCAGGCTTGATATTTAGACGGTGCATAGCGACCTGTGGATCAGGTCCGGGCATATCTTCGTAGCTCCACGCGAAGACGTCTATATACTCTCTTACGAGTATCATCAATTCTTCCCTTTCTGTAAGTGATAGGCTTTCACTTATAAAGATGGGCTTGGGATGATCTTGACTTTCCAAGTTGACCTGCATCACCTTGTCTTCAGTAGGTGGTTCGCGCGATTCGAATCGCTTTTCCCATTGAAGGTCTAATTGCTGGGCCCATGGTTCTTCGTCAGTGGCTTCTGCGGGCTCGAATTGACTGCTTGAGGTCATATTAGCAGTGAGGTTTTCGAACATTCCTCCTATACTGACATCTGAATCCTACTCGGAGGATGAGGCCGATTGTGATGGAACTGATCCATCGTCCTTGGCTTGAACCGTTGCTAACGATGTGGGTGTAACATACCCTAACTCCCTGTGTGTACTATCATAGTAATTTGCAGGCTTCCCTTTAGGCACAAAGTTCCGCATCAAACTGCGCCTTCCTTTTCCAAAATTCAGGCCTGCTCCATGCTTCAAGTCGTACCCCATTTTCTTCATAATATGGCGCGCTGGCTGCGCGTAATGAAAGAATTGTGGAGTGTCCGAGTCTGAACTTGAATCTGTGATCGTGGGTCCCCGTGGTTGGGTTCTACCGAAGATTATCGGTAACTGACCTTCTTTGGATGGCGGGATTACCAAGACGGCTCCTTTTGCGGATTCCATGGGTGTACTGGATGCACTTGGCTTATGTAAAGGCATGTGTAGGGAGCTATCCGTAATGGATTCAAATAGCCCAACAGTCGCGGGATAATCAAAAGAAATATTATCATTAATTACCCATTCACCTTCATCCTCTGAAGGAGTATTACATAGGGGATTATTGAGACATGCTATAATTGGTTCACCAATCAGAATGGCCAGCATGCCTGCTTCGGATTCTGAATCCGCCTCATTGCCACTTTCATCATCGTCTGGCAATGGTTCTTTAGGTGTTCCACCGGCCTCTTGATACAGGAGAGCGTCAGTGAAGTAGTTTTCCACCCCTTTGAATGGTTGCTTTTCAGCAAAGACAGTTCGTACTGTCGTGTCATCTTCAACATATTTGAAGCATTGGTGCAGAGTAGAGGGAACGATCCAGTTGGTATGGATCCATGGCCATCCCAGCAGCAGGTTATATGATGTGTCAGCGTCAATGACATAGCATGTCACTTCTGACTTCAGGCTCCCGATTCTGCAACGGAGTCGAATTTTCCCCAGTGGATGACTGCTCCCGGCGTTGAAACCATATATTGTAGTAGTGGTTGCGGACAACCTGTACAGTGGTATGCCGAGGAAGTAAAGAAGCCTTTTGGGGATGATGCTGAGTGCGGACCCCGGATCGACTTGTATTCTTTCAATGCACATTGAACCGATATATCCGGTATAGTACAGAGGTGATCGTGCTTGTTGTCTTTGAGAAGCATATCTTCCGCCGTGAATGTAATAGCGGGCACCTTGGATTGTGTGTGATGACATTCTGGACAAGGAGACTGAACGTCGTCGTTAGGGATCTCAGGGATGCATGTCAGAAAGGATTCTGAATTGGCTAGCGCATCCCTGAGTGCTTCTCTTGTTTCTTTTGAGAGGCGAAGGAGCTCGTGTATAGTGATACGAGCTGGGATATTGGCCAGCTGAGCCAATATGTCAAACCAAAAGGGCGTATCAAACCCTTGGCCTGGCGGTTTCTTCAACACGTGGTCAAATCGTACCTCCTTAGGTCTCTCTTTTCCCTTGGTTGGGATTGGAGTGGATGCTGGTGCTTGTACTGACGTCGTTTGCTGTTGTGTCCATCAGTAGTCTTTTCATACTGCCTTAAGTATGATTTTTCGGATCGGGTGCCCGTCTGCTGAAGTAGGTCAGCCTGCGTTGTGCAAGTATGCTTTTCTTCTTCTGAATCACTGAGGGAAGCCGATGTAAGATTGCCGTCGTCTGGCAGGATAGAGATGACATTGCAAGATTTGTCCTTTGACTTAGGCTTCTTTGAATCCCACTGTTCGTCTTGGACGAGGTCTGGGTGTATCCACATGACTTCTCCTGTCTCCAATGTTAAGGGAACAAGACCCTTATTGTCTTGAGTTGTAGCTGGAGGATGTCTGACTTCCAACCGTGGAACAGGGGATGGATAGGTCCCGTCAGGAACTGTGACCTTTGGGTACTGCCGAATTCGAGAATCACCATATTGGCAGTGACTTTCTTCTGCTCCGTCTTCAACGTCAGAACCCCGGCATCGACCAGGGCTTGTATTCTGTCCTTGAGGACATAACACTTGTCAGTAGGATGGTGGATCATCCTGTGGTAGAGGCAGTATTTAGGGTCGTTTGTGCGCCCTATCTCATTAGGACGCCGAGCATCTGGCAGTTTCATTTTGTTCCCTTTGTGGAGCAGATGGAATATCGTGACCACCTGATCGTCTTTGAAGGAGTACTGCTTTGGAGGGAACTTAGGCTCTTGATTGTTGAAGCCGCTCTTCTTGGCCTTCAACTGCACATCTCCGGATAACTCCACAGACATAGTCTCTTTGCCTTTAGCTTGAGAAGATTGCGGTAGGTCGCTACGCCCTTTGTTGTTCATCCCCCATTTGCCTCTAGGGGCGGATGGTTCGAACTTCTTAGCCGACTTCTCGGCTATCTCTGCTTGTTCGACCAATTCCTTCCAAGTGTGGGCTTTGACAGCCCCCATGCGAACTTCCACTTGGTCTAAGAAGTTGTGTCTGCATGTCTGTAAGAGCATGGGTAGTGGCATCCCTGCTGGGCACATCAAGGATAAGTTTCTGAACCGTTCAATGTAGTCACGGACAGATTCGCCCTTCCTCTGCACAGTGGAGAGGAGCTTGTCCATGGTTACTTTGGTATCGTCCTCATAGAAACGAGAGAGGAACCGAGTTTCCAGGTCGATCCAGGAGTTGATAGAGCCCGGGGGAAGACTTCAGAACTAGTCAAATGCCACCCCCTTTAAGGTGCCAATGAATAGCCTAGCCATGATGGCGTCATTGCTTATAACATTACCAGTCTGAGACCGAAAATAGTAGATGTGCTGATTTGGCGAGCTCTTTCCGTCATAGGTATGCAACGTTGGTGGTTTGAACTTCGGTGGATATGGCACCGAATCCCACTCTAGCGGATAAGGACGGACTGCCCCTACCTTCTTTAATTCATCCCTCTGAGCTAGGGATGCGATTTGAGCCTGGAGGCCCTTAAGGACTTCGGCGTCTAAGGAAGAACCCTCCTTGGATTCTCCGGCTTGGGTTGCTCATTGCTGAAGTGTTCCTCCTCATCGTGATTGCTCCTGGCATCATTGTTATTCCGGTTACTGAGGAGTTGAGCAAGCATCTGTTGAATATTGTCCAAGGCTTCTTGCTGGGTTTTGGAAGTTTGCTCTTGAGCTTCCAGGCGCCGACGAAGGTCATCGTTAACATTATCAGCCATATTGACTGATGCTCTGCCCGTTCGCACCGAGCTAACTGTCGCCGAAGAGGCGTATCCACTATCTTCATCTTCTTCGTCCGATGATTGGAGTGATCTCTTGGGCTCTGGCGAGGCTAGGGCCGTCGAGGAAGAAGGCTGTTCATAAGTGTAGGGTATCGCCACCCTGGATCTGGTGTTTCGAAAAACACCTTCTTCATGCACCAAGACTTCGCCTAAGCCTGGGCTATAATCTGGATCTGGGGACCCTCGTCCTCTTCCGGTCATGTTGACGGATACGGAGGCTGGATCTCGTGAGGTGCTCCTTTTGCGGTGTTTCCTCGGGGCCTGTACCGATAGCCGATCAAAAACTGACCGTCATCTTAGAGGCGTGGCGGGGATTGGTCCCAGCCGGCAATGGACCGAGTGGAGTGTCACCAGCTGACATCCCACTTGTTGACAACAGGGGGAAGAGGTTTGTCTATCCGTCAACAATTTCCTCAAATCAGACCCGGTTGGGTCTCTGCAATCGAGCGCAAAGGTTCTTTTGGATCGCACATAGGACGATGTCCTGCTTCTTTTATCCCTGCAGATTGGATTAGCACTGAATAGTGCTTTGGTTCTCGTTTCGCCATCAGGCGTGAGCTTAGTGCTTGACGCGCTGGAAAGCGGAGCACGCTGTGGTGCTTTACCTGCTATGCTGCTGCGAAGGCAATTAGCCTTAGATAGTACTTTGGCTTCAGCTTCGCGGTCATGGACCCTGCGCGTACGCTGTGGTACTGTAACGCCCCGATCCGGCGGGTACAGAGACGTTACTGTGACGTATATACGCAGGTCAGAAAAACCCTCACGTATATACGCTAAGCATCAGTACAGGCAAGAATCAGAGTACGGAAGCACGTGGTGCAGTATACATTCCAACACATGAGTACGGTTACAAAGTTATCACCAGATGTGATAAATATTACAAGAATATTACATCACCAACATGGCGCAAATGTGAGAATACAAGAATGTACAAGTATGAACAGTACAAAAGGAGGCTCAGAGTCACAACAGGAAAACTCAAGAGCCGAACAGGAGGGCCTGGAAGGATGGGGCTTTGGACGGGCTGCAGGAGATCCACGCTACCGCTGCGCCACTCTGATCAACAACTGGGAGAATCCACACGCTCCAAGCCCCAAAACCTGGACATTAGGATCCAGAGGAGTCAGAACTCCCCGGCGAGTGGTGATGCAAAAGCCAGATGGCGAGCATAGATAAGCACATGTGTATCGATAATTCTGGATCCTAAACATGAAAAACCGTATCGTAGGCACAAGCATGCAGGAGCAAGTAGATATACAACAATTGATATCAAGTAGGAAAGATTCATAGTATGATAAGATAAGAGCAGGGGGCAAGTAAAAGGCAGGATATGAACAGGTATAATATAATAATCATAAAACTGGAAATCTGAAGTAAAATCTGATACGAGCAAACATGGCAAGGCATACTACAGATTCATAGCAGGCATCTTTTATTATTATTATTACTCGTCTTACCCGATGTCTAGATATGTGAACCAGCGTCCCAGCACACATATATCCACATTTGAGTAAAGCAAGATTGTTATTGGAAACCAACGGGGGTATCAACGAACAATGTTTACAGTGGGTCCCGTACATACCCGGGACCACGGCCCAGGATTGTTCCGTTGCTTGGTGGACAGAACCTGCCGCAAGGCGATCAGGAGGGTCTTATAGAATGCCCTTATCAAGATGGTACCAAGAAGGAGGGAGCCAGCACTCCCCTCGGTCGCCTGGAGGCCCACAGGTCAGACCGGAAGTTTTAGTTGCATAACATGCCTAGTACCACTGTAAACACGAACATATATTGATAGCCGCAAGTTTCCCCCGACCCGATGCAAGTTGTTCCTTTTTATGATTTATTATGTAGTTATCAATTTACGGGAATAGTAGGTACAAGACATGATCAGGAGTACATAAGTACTGTAGATTCAGGTCACTGTATATGTAATACAGGACAACAAGTACAAGATTCAAGTCACTGCATGTAATGCAGGATAACAAGTATAGTATTCCCGTAAATGTGATAATCACAGGTCAAGTATTAAAATGTCCGGATGCAAGTGATAAGTCATGTCATAGTCAGAAGCAAGTGTCAAGTAGCAAGTCGGGTGTCAGGTGATGACACAACAGTTGACAAGTGATATAGACAAGTGTCAAGTATTAGCATGTAGATGGTAAGTATCAAGTAAAAACATGTCAAGTATTAATATATCAAGTGAGTACTTGGCAAGTAATACAATAATAACTGAGCACAATCAAAGAAAGTGTTAGTTCCAAACAACATAAATCCTGAATAATACAAGTCGACCCGATGAAATGGGAAAGTCAAGAGAAAAGCGAGAACACTCGCCTAAATCCTTGAAAAACACAGTGAAATCCCCGATCTCCAGAATCTAGGAAATCAACACGTCAACGCGTTAGAAAGAAAGTGATAGAGAGAGGAGAAAATAAAGAGAGAGAAAGAAATGAGAGAGAGGAGAGAGAAAGAGAGAACTAGAGAGAGAAGTACATAGAGAGAGAGTGTATAGGGGGACGCGGGTTTGAGATTGAGACGCGGGGGTCGCAGACGCGGGAGTCGTGTCGCGTAGATGTCACAACCGCGAGGTTCGAGACCCGCGTTCAAGTTAGGACACGAGGAGAACGTGGACGCGGACGTGGGTTCCGCGTAGCGTTAACACGAGAAGAACACAGACGCGGGCATGAGCTCCGCGTCGTGTTGACACGAGAAGGACACAGACGCGGGCATAGGCTCCGCGTTGCATCGATACAGAAACGCGAAGGGCGCGTTATACAAATATCAAGAACGCGAAGATTCACGTTAAGGAATTACCTAGACGGGGGCAAACTCCGCGTCTAGCAATTCAACAGAGAGAAAGAGAGAGAAAGGGAAAGAGGAAAGTGGGACGCAGGTTTTGGGAGACGCGAGGAGAAAGTGAGACGCACGTTTTTGGTCTCCCCAAGTTTTAGGAGAAATCAGTGAAGGAAAGAAGAAGGAAAGGAAAAGAAAGAAAAAGAAAAGGAAGAAAGAATGGAAAGAAAGAAGGAAGGAAAGGAAAGAAGAGAAGGGAAGGGGTGGTAGCCGGCGATGGCCGGCGGTCACCGGCGGCAGCCGGAGTTGGCCGGAAGTGGCCTGAGAAGGTGTCCAAGGTTCCAATATCCAAGACATAGATGGTGGTGCAAGTGTAGTTTAAATTGTAAAAATGAGATTTTGCAAAAGGGGTTTCGGAGAGCGAAGTTATAGGTCATCGGAAAGAGCACGATGAGGAGAGGAAGATGGCATAGTCGTTGGTGGCCAAGGTGGTGTAGATGATGGTGGGAATGGTGGAGAAGGTGGTGGTGAGAATGGGTTGTTTGGTGGAAAAGAAGAGAAGAAGATGATGATGTAGATGATATTATGGTTGTAGTTGTTGTTGGAATGGAGAATGAAATGGAGGAGAAAAAGGTGGAAGAGTTGGTGGAGTTAATGGTGGTGAAAAAAATGGAGAAAATGGGTTGTGATGGCCGGCCAAGGAGCTTGGCTGTGGGTGGCTTTCGTTGCTGTTGAAGGAGGAAGGAAGATGGAAAGAAAATAATGAAAGAGAGAGAAGGAGTGGGGGTGTAAATGTATATATATAAAGGACTAGATTATTACAACAATGCCCTTGCCAAACATCCAAAAGAGACTTGCGTCTCTTCTTAAAAAAAGGGGCTGCGTCTCCTACATGATGTCTGCGTCTGGCTATAAAGCTGGACGCGGGGATTAAAGCTGCGTCCAAAAAGGAAAACGCAAGATTGCGTTAAAGAAGAGACAAAAAGGCATGGGTGATTTGAACTGGGTTGATTTTCTTTGAAGAACAAAGTATTAAATACGGAATGGAGAGAGTCTCCACATTAATTGTGGAATCTAGGTTGGTGGAACTCGCGTCTAGCGAGGAGAGAGGTAATAAAATATCTGGATAAATTTCGGTATCTGGGAAAACACCGAAAACTCCGGAAAAGTCCAAAAATAAAGTAACTTGGAAAGCTTCCCAAAAATTCTCAAAAATAATAAATATTATATAAGATTTTTGATGAAATCGGTTTTCAGAAATTCAATCCCATTTTCAAAATAAAAATTATAAAGTCAACCGTCAATATCGGTCTACACCGGGTTGGCCGGATTTTTGATAAATTCTGAAAATTCTCAGAAAAAGCCTGAAAGGAGAAATTATAATTCTAAGAAGTAATATGAAAGAGGAATTTAGAAATTTGATTCCATTTGTAAAATAAAATTCCTGGAATCAACCAGTGAGACTGGCCGACACCAAATCCAGTGGAATTTCGATAAATTCAGAAAATTCTCAGAAAAAGTATTTAGATAGAAAATTGATTTTAAGAAGTTACAGGAAAGCCGTTTTTTGAATTTCAACTCCGTTTGTAAATTAAAAATCCGAGAATCGGTCCGCGGTATTGGTCGACCCGGTTTTGAAGATTTCCAATTTAATTCAGAAAAATTCCAGAAAATCACGAAAAATCTAGAATATTAGAAAATAATGTTTGAAACTGAAATCGGTCAAATCAGAATATCAAAAAGTCTAAATCGAGCAATACTCTAGGATCGGTCCCCGGTTCAGAGTAGGGCTGACTCCGAGTTCACGAATCCAGATCCAAGGCAAAACGATCATATAAATAACTCATAATACAAAATAAATACCGGAAGTAAATCAAAAAAATACGATCAGAAATATGAATACGCAACTAAGTACGTATTCGGGGAGTGGGGTGTTACACTCCATCCACCTTATAAAAAATTGCGTCCTCGCAATTTCGATAAGGGAAAGATGAACACAGAAAGGATAGGAATGAGGATTATGCCAATCAAGATATGAATAACTGAGGGCTGTTCTCCCAGATCGACTGAACGGCTAACTCAGGGCTAAGGCATCTCTGCACTTCTGTTGTATAGATACACCCTCTGACGGTGTCATATTAACACTGATCTGCTGTCTGCTTATAAAAGAACACTGTCAGAACTTCAAAAGATTAACCCATTCTGAATAATATAAAGTGAGATAACTTGGTGAGAAAATCAATAATACTTAATTAGACTGTGAACCAAAGCTGATGAAATCCATAGAAATCCGTAGTGCTGAAATCCATAAATATAAAATCCTGCATGGCATGATGTTGTCCTTGATAAAGAGTCTGCAGTAGAATTACTAATATGCCACATATATATTAATTCCCCAGGAATAACCCAGATACCCAAGATAAAGAAAACCTTGATAATGCTGAGTATAAATCAAGAAGACCAATAATTAAGAATTTCTGCATACTGGGCGTTGCTAACTCTGAAAGACGTAGTCAAGAATATAGAATAACTGTGAAGAATTCTGAATACTGACTTCTGAATGAT
The DNA here is from genome assembly GCA_038442645.1 of Agave tequilana. Taxonomy (NCBI): domain Eukaryota; kingdom Viridiplantae; phylum Streptophyta; class Magnoliopsida; order Asparagales; family Asparagaceae; genus Agave; species Agave tequilana. The sequence goes on from JAVJIF010021086.1 coordinate 35,609, forward strand.
AACTCGACTGCAGATGAAACATGTAAAAGATATCTGAGTCCTGCAAGATTGGTCGAATGGATCATTGACAAGGATCATGGCGATAGCTCAGATACAGCGATAAAACCATGTTCAGCGGATCCATGAAAACACGCTAGGCGAAAGAAATCCCAGGAACGGCTAGAGTGCTAAGCACTGAAGGAACTAGCCACGGACAAGGCCAAGCCTAGGTGAGGCCATCGCGTAGCACAGCTCAGGTGTTAAGCATTAGGGTGCGACGAAGCTAACGCTCTGCGAGGCTCGCATATGGCGAAGCTCACACGGCGAAGCCAGCGCGTAACACAACGCTAAATGCCAAGCACCAGGGTGTAGCGAAGTCCACACCCGGTTAGGTCCATGGGTGACTAGAGCACGACCCTCGCCTGGCGAGACTAGCGGAGCCTATGGTCTACCAAATCAATAAAGACTGCCAGGAGTTAGTGGCTCTGAGAACACGATCAAGAAATTATAATAACCGAGACGTGTCCCAAATGCTGTCTTCTGAATAATAACCTGACTGCAAATCAGCTCTGAGAATACCTGATTATATAAGCGATGACTACTCCGCTTGATGTACCGGTCTCCCTTGATGTATCCATAAATACAAGAATATAATGCGAGGCCGAAGATCTGTCCAATATAAGACAATGTGATGTACCAGAGTCGAGGAATGTCAGAACACAATGAGAGCAAACCACATCTGCCCTGCTGTTACCTCACTAGTCACGCACATGTTAAGTTGGCATAAAGATTACGAAAATTAGAATAGTAAAAAATAGAAAGGATAGGAATCATGAAATAGGGAGGTAGATACGGACGAACTAAGATTGGTGATGATAGTGTAATAAGAAGGATATGATATAAGAATTTACCAACTCCCGGACATGCTAAAAATGGGGATAAATAGTTACGATCAGTACCGGGTTCCTTTTTCAGATATTGAGCATCCTGACTTCCTCTTCAGTCAGATTATATGTTTGCCTCCTTCTACCATGTGCCTAGCTCTTGGTCTCTTTTGTACCTGGCTTATGCTTGATGTTGGAGGATAAAGCGAGATCATTCGGCCAGTAGGTCCCGGATTCTTTTCCAATTGTGGTACTGGATGAGTTGGTCTGATTGATGCGATGTTCTCTGTCTCCTTGAACAGACAGTCACTTTTCAACTAATCTCCGGACCCGCATACGACATAATTCATAACTTTCCTGGCGGTTGCATTGTAGGTGCTCGGCTTCAGACAATACCCACATGTCATATGCTGAAGGCAAGGTTGGAGGGATGGTTCAGCCAGTGGCGCATCCAGAGGCCTGTCTGAGCCTTCACTTCCATCAAATAAGAGGGTCTCTTTGCCAACTTCATCTGCATCTCATCCTGATCTTCCTTCTCTGGGTCCATTCTACTTCCCAGATGATGACAAAAAAACTTGAGAATAACTCTTGGGCTGCTTGGGAATAAGAGACATCTTGATCCTCATCTCCCTTTCTCATTAAAATATTACTTGCTCGGTTCTCCTTGTCATCCACCCATGTAAGACACCGACCGACTATGCCTTAGGAACTTTGCAGCGCACTTATTTGCAATTCAATCTTCTTACTGTAATTTGATAAATCGTTCCTTCATTTCTTTCTGAGCTATTATAGAGAAGAATCTTCTCATAGAAATCCTTCGAGAACTGGTCCCAAGTGATGGGCTTTTCCAGTCTCGTTGCTTCCACCAACCACCACGTCCTGGCCATATCTTTCAACTGAATCTTGGTCATTTCCACTTAGTTCTCGTCAGGGATTCGAGTTGCCTTCAGAAGACCTGTCATGTTTACCAGCCACTTCTATGCATCCAGGGCTTCTCCATGCTTGAAAAGATTGCCGGCTGTAATTTCCTGAAATCCAACATGTTGCCTGGCTTCTGTTCCCGGAGTGTAACCAATAATCCTTGGTGCGGGACCCTCGTCTGTTCTTGTTAGTTCCTCATCATATTTTGCAGAAATTGTCTCAAATCAAAACTTCCTCCATTAGGGCTACCCCAAGAAGAGCCAGAATCGTTATGATTTCCCCTTCTTTTCATGTCCGAGTTGATCCAAGAATAACAAGAAACTGAAGTATGAAAGGATGGGAGAACTTCAGGATTCAAAGGCAAGATTGTCAAGAGAGAATGGATAACTTTGTACTTATAGTTGGATTGTATAACCACGACTCATGCATTCCAGTTGCTAATTTCTTTACCATTAATTTGCCGACTGGTTGTACTGAGGATGTGAGAGCCTAGGCTCTGATACCACCCTGTAACGCCCCGATCCGGCGGGTACGGAGACGTTACTGCGACGTATATACGCAGGTCAGAAAAACCCTCACGTATATACGCTAAGCATCAGTACAGGCAAAAATCAGAGTACGGAAGCACGTGGTGCATTATACATTCCAACACATGAGTACGGTTTCAAAGTTATCACCAGATGTGATAAAATATTACAAGAATATTACATCACCAACATGGTACAAATGCGAGAATACAAGAATGTACAAGTATGAACAGTACAAAAGGAGGCTCAGAGTCACAACAGGAAAACTCAAGAGCCGAACAGGAGGGCCTGGAAGGGTGGGGCTCTGGACGGGCTGCAGGAGATCCACGCTACCGCTGCGCCACTCTGATCAGCAACTGGGAGAATCCACACGCTCCAAGCCCCAAAACCTGGACATTAGGATCCAGAGGAGTCAGAACTCCCGGCGAGTGGTGATGCAAAAGCCAGATGGCGAGCATGGATAAGCACATGTGTATCGATAATTCTGGATCCTAAACATGAAAAACCGTATCGTAGGCACAAGTGTTGGCCCAAAGGCCTTCCACTCTAGTTTTGATGATGATTAACTCATGTAGTTATGTTTACTAATAATCTTGTGTTGTTTAAGTTTCAGATCATTAACCAAGATATTAGTTGGTGATTAGCTTTAACAAGGTGTTTAGAAGCTTTTCATGATGATTCCAGGGCCAAAGCGTCAAGATCACACATTGCCAACCCATGGATGGAGTTTTGGAGCAAGTCTACTTGAAGATGAAGATCGTCAAGAAGACTTAGGTATCCATAGTTTAGATAGTGTGTTTTTAGATCCATTTGTAAAGTTTAGTATAGTTGATATGCTCAAGTGCACAACACACAAAAAGTTTTATGGCTTGGATTTGGTTTTCATGAATAGTAGATCAAAATAAGTTTACTTTATTTCTATGTATATTAGATGTATTCTAGATATACATACATGGTTTAACTTGCTAAGCAAACTTATTTTGATATCCCTATTCATGTATTGAAAAATCAAGTTTGATAAAAATACAAGTGTTGGTTTTTGATAAAATTTGCAAGACTCAAAAATGAATTGATATGATTAATATATATCTTGAAATTTTTATCACAAGTTTGTGTTTCCATATAAATGATAAAACTATTTTTGGTGATTTTTAGAAGTGTTAAAAGATTTTTAGAAAAATATTTACATTATTTTTCTGACCCAGATTTCTGTTCCAGGCTTCAATCAGTCGACTAGTCAACCTGACCTAGTCGACTTGGGTGAAGTCGGTCGACCGGGCCGGTCGACCACGTGCACAAATCTGTGCACGTTTGGAGGCGCTGGGACGGTCGACCGCTCCGGTCGACCGGGGCACTTACAGTGCTCTCTGTTTGTTTCGGTCGACCGAGCCGGTCGACCGCAGTTGCCCAACGGTCATATTTCTGACCGTTGGCGGTCGACCGGGCCGGTCGACCGTTGCCTGTCAGAGCTGCCAGCTCAGCTCTAACGGCTAGTTTTCTGATGGGCCTATAAAAACCCCATCTCTTTGGGTTTTTGGCCAAGTTTTTTAGAGCAAATTTTTCCTGACTTCTTCAGTGTTTTAAAAGAGTTTTAAAAAGAGTTTTAAGTGCCAAAAGATCAATCTTAATTGTTTTTAAGTGTTTTGTTATTTTCAAAGAAAACAAGTTTTTGGGAATTGATTTCTTGTTCTTTATCTCCATATCATTTTGGTATTTTCCCAAGAGATTTTCTTTGATCAAAACACTTGTGTTTTCCACACTTGAGCTATATCTTCTATCCTATTCTATTAGGATCTTGTATTTGTGGAAAAAGGAAAGAGGTTTGTGGTTGAGATATACCACTTATTGCAAACCCTTGATTTCTTGGTTACTCCCTCTTTGGTAGAGGTTGAGGTTGTGATTTGGGTTGTTGGTTTGCTCCTTCTATTGTGAGGTGGAGATTAGTGTTTACTCCCTCTTGGTGAGGTGGAGTTGGTTGTTGGTTTGTATCCCTTAAGTGTGAGGTGGATTGGTTGTTGTAATTGGCTACGGGCCTACCCCTCGGTTGTGAGGCGGTTGTTTGAGAGAGGAGTTCGGTACTCCCTTGTTGTAAAAATCCTTCTCGGTGAAGGTTCCCTCGGTGGGAGTCCTCGGTGGACGGTATAGTGGATTGAAAATCCTACACGGTGGTGTAGGCGGGGATGTAGAGCAAGGGTGCTCGAACCTCGAAACATATCATTGTGTTTGCGTTTGATCCACTTGTCTCTAAACTCTCTCTCTTTACATTTGTGCAAAGCATCTTACATAACATCATATCATATTTGCTTGTGTTGAGCATAATTCATATCATACATATCTATTTGCTTGTGTTGCCTTGCATATATTCTTATTGCTATTCATCCTTATTTGCTTGGCTTGCTTGTGTGTGTGCCTAACTTATACTTAACCAACAAGAGCTTCACATAGCACCTCAACCCATTCAAGGGGAATCAAGAGGAGTTAGTCCAGAGCTCTTCACGGGGAATTCGGCTACACTTGTTGTGTTGTATTAAGTTTGTGCAAGATTTGCATTAGCTTCCGCATTTAGCGCACTTAGTTTTGCATTTAGTTTTAGATTAGCACTAACACCTATTCACCCCCCCTCTAGGTGTTCCCTTTCAATTGGTATCAGAGCTAGTGCTCCTGATACTTAGGCTTAACATCCTAGGAGTGAGATCCTTGCTTGCTAATCTTTTGTTTGCATTTGCTTGTTTGCACACATATAGTTTACCATGGCTTTCATGACCCCACCTATGTTTGACCCTTCCAACATTCATGTTTGGAAGATTAGGATGACCGTTTATTTACAAACCCTAGGTCATAAAGTTTACCTTGCCATTACCAAGGAATCCTTCCTTAGTGATAGCAATCATTTAGGGGCCAATGCACAAGCCCTAGAGGCCATTAGAAGCACTTTATCTAAAGATTATCTTTTACGTGTTTCTAACATTGATTCCGCCTTTGCAGTGTGGAATAAATTGACAACCACCACCACCTCCGAGCTTCTATTACCAATCCAACAAGAAGAGGAATCTAGTGGAGAATCCGATTCTCAATGCTTCATGGTCCAAGGGAATGACTCCCTTGAGGTACATTCGGAACCCACTTAGATTGTGATGATAGTGCTAGTTCTTCATGTGATGATAATATTGATCCCCATGCTTTAAATGAAGAACTATCTATTGTATGTGAAAAGTTAATAGAAAAATATAAGATTTTGAAAAAGAAAAGTCTAGAAATTGAAAAAGAAAATAAAAATTTGCATTCTAGACTTGATTGTGTTTTGCAAGAGAAGGTTGAGGTCTATAATGAAAGGGATTCATTAAAATCTCAATTAGATCTTGCACTTAAAGAAAATGAATTTTTAAAGTTTAAAAATAATTGTGAAACAATTTTGAAGAAAAATGAAAACTTGTCTTCAAAAATTGATTTTGTTTCAAAAGAGAATGTTGCTTTGAAAAATAAAATTATTTCTATTTCAAATGATTTAGATATTTGTTTAAAGAAAAATGTTGTTTTGAAAAATAAGATTGATGAACATGTTTGCCATACTAGGGTAGTTTCACCTAGATCACCCCTTGCATGCTCCACTTCTTCTATGATTAAAAATGATATAAATATGTTGAAGAAGAAAATGGATTGTTTGGGCTCCACTATGAGCCAATGTGCTAAGAACCATACACGCTTGGAAACCTTGGTTCGTAAGAAATAAGTTCCAACTTTTATGCATGCACACCTTCCACGGCATACACATGCTCCACACGGACACCATCAACACATGTATGCTCATGTGTACACATGTACACATTGTGGCCGAAAAGGCCATCTTGCTAAATTTTGCTATGATCGTTTACATGTTGAGAATTTAGCAAAGAAGTTTGTTTGGGTTAGAGAAGGTACTAACCCCCATGGACCCAAAAAGATATGGGTATCAAAGACCACCCCTCCTTTGTTTAATGTAGGTGTGGGCTCTCACATGACGTGAGAGTGATGACACCTTGGAGTGAATGCGTTCCGGACTTAAAGGAAATCAATTGGATGCATCACTTTCAAGGGAAGATTTGGTGGAGATGACCACCATGTTTTGGAGACAAGAAGAGTTGCCTTCTAGGTTTTGGTAACAATTCTTAACTCCTTATTATTATTTACATGCTTTCATATTGATGTTTTATAGCATGTTTTCATTGTCTATGGATTAGTGTGTAAATATAACATTTATTAGATTCTTGACATGCATGTATAGCATTTTGAGACACCCATGTTTATATGGACCCATACTTTGTATTCTCACCGTTTGTTTAAGCTATAATGTACATCATGAATCTAATACATGTGAATTTACATAATAATCATGTTTTAGTTTTATCATGATGATTTCTATATTGTGTTTTGATGCTTCTTGTTAAGATTACTTATTTAGATGTTAGTTTTCATTAAGACTAGGATTTATACTTGTACATATAGTGGGCCACAAATAAATCTATATATGTTTGAGCTTGATTGCTTATTTGAACCCATTACATGTGTTAGTATAGTCTAGTTTTGATGATTCATACATTTTAAACTTGTATTCTCATTTTTGAATTTGTCTTGTGATTGTGTGTTTCACTTCATGTATATGTTTATTTTGTCAAACTTTAAGATATATATGTATACCCCTTGAGTCATTTGCCTTTCATGCAAATCTATATATGGACTCAATTGTGTTTAGGGATATGTATGTATACTTATTATGTTGACAATTCATACATATACCTTGAAATGAAATGTGTTTTGGTGAAGATTTAGCTTTTCTTGATTTTGTGTTTAATTGTTTAACTTCATGTATATGTCTATCTTGTCCAAACTATTAGATATACATGTTTATCCTTTTGAGCCACGTGCCTTCATGCATATATAAATTGTGGACTCGTTGTGTTTTGGATATGTATGTATATTTTAGTTTGTATTAGACATACATATGCCATGAAGGTTAATAAGTTTGATGATTTTCGTGTTTTCATGATTAAGGAATAATTGAGCTTAATGAAAAATTTTCATGATTATGATATTCACACTGTATATGTACACTCACTTTTATTGCTTGCTCATTTTTTGTTTTCATGAGTCAAAATTGTGCTTAATTGGATTAGAGTGTTGATTTTCATGTGAATTTCTTATTTCATGAAAAACTATTTTGTTGTATTCCTTACTTGAAGGATTTCGTACTAGTTTAAAAGATTTTTCATTTAACTAGTTACGGTATTCTTCACTATGGTAGAGATTTTCAAACATACTACATTTTCAAATCTATTTTTGAAAACCCCTACCTTCCATGGGAGGTTGGATGGGAGATCATGGTCTTATATGCTTTAAATGAAAATCATTTAAAACTTGAACCTTGATTGGGAGGTATTGTAATATGATGTATACCCTTGAACTTATTGCTATGTCAATTGGTATCATTGAACTCTTTCAATTGGTATCATTTTGATCCTTTTGTATACTTATATGTTAATTGTGTATGTATATCTTCAATTGGTATCATCTATTGGTGATTGGTACTCATTTCTATTTCATACACATATACTTGTTTTACTTGTGCTTAAGATATAATTTTTCACAAAATCTTGTTTATGCTAGTGCTTGAGCTTCAATTTGTTTCAATTGATTACTTTTAAATTGGTATCAAGCCCATGCATCTTTTTAGTTGGTATTTCATAAAGGGGGAGAAAATTTAATTTTGTCTTTCAACTGGTGATTCTTCAATTGGTATTTGTTTCCCACTCCCTTACTTTATGATTGAAAATTTCATATTGGTATCATATGTTTAATATGAAAATTATTTACAATTGGTATCAAAATTTTGTTTAGGCATTCAAAATTTATTATGTTTAATTTCAATTGATATCAAGATGTTTCATGTGTTTTTACTTAAAATTGGTATCTAAAATTTGTTTGTAAGAAAAATACAAAAGTTTTGACTTGTGTTGACTATATGCATATAGATTCATGATGAGTGTATCTTGTATTGAAGAGCTTAATATATCTTCGTTATGTGGTACACGTGTGTAGGGGGAGCTTCACATCTCCTCTTATGCATTACATAGTGTGTGTTATGTGAATTAGGGCTTAACATCCCTCTTTCATGTAATGCATATGTGTAGGGAAGCTAACTTAGCGTCTTCCTCTTCATGAATGTATATAGCATATAACATCTATTGATCTTTGTTTATTTTCAATTGATATCAAGATGCTTCATTGACATATTTATCTATTAATATCATGTTGTTTATAGTCACCCCTTATTGACCTTGTTTTTGTTTTAGACAAAAGGGGGAGAACATTGTTTTATTGTTTTGATTGACTTAAAAGGGGAGAAAGATTTTTACCCCTCATTTTATTATTTGGATTGTTTAACCCCATCTTGATCTTTTTGTTTGACAAAAAGGGGGGAGAAAAAAAAATTTGTTTGATTTGATTTTACTTTGAACCTTTTGTTGATGATTGACAAAAAGGGGGAGAAGTATTTGAGTTTATATGCATGTTTTCATTGCTTAAAGGGGAGAAGTATTTGTCTTCCTTGTTATTTATGCATATATGTTTTTGTATTGCAAATAGGAGAAAAAGATTTTGATTTATGCTTGTTGCATGTTTTATCTCCATACTTGCATACATATTCATGTGCTTCATTTCCATATCTTATTATTTATGTCTATGCATGAGTTAAGGGGGAGCTTCTTTGAAGCTTAACTTTAATCCATGCATATATAACTCCATGAGTTTTGTCATCATCAAAAAGGGGGAGACTGTTGGCCCAAAGGCCTTCCACTCTAGTTTTGATGATGATTAACTCATGTAGTTATGTTTACTAATAATCTGGTGTTGTGTTAAGTTTCAGATCATTAACCAAGATATTAGTTGGTGATTAGCTTCAACAAGGTGTTTAGAAGCTTTTCATGATGATTCCAGGGCCAAAGCGTCAAGATCACACATTGCCTAGCCCATGGATGGAGTTTTGGAGCAAGTCTACTTGAAGATGAAGATCGTCAAGAAGACTTAGGTATCCATAGTTTAGATAGTGTGTTTTTAGATCCATTTGTAAAGTTTAGTATAGTTGATATGCTCAAGTGCACAACACACAAAAAGTTTTATGGCTTGGATTTGGTTTTCATGAATAGTAGATCAAAACAAGTTTACTTTATTTCTATGTATATTAGATGTATTTTAGATATACATACATGGTTTAACTTGCTAAGCAAACTTATTTTGATATCCCTATTCATGTATTGAAAAATCAAGTTTGATAAAATACAAGTATTGGTTTTTGATAAAATTTGCAAGACTCAAAAATGAATTGATATGATTAATATATATCTTGAATTTTTATCATAAGTTTGTGTTTTCATATAAAATGATAAAACTATTTTTGGTGATTTTTAGAAGTGTTAAAAGATTTTTAGAAAAATATTTTACATTATTTTTCTGACCCAGATTTCTGTTCCAGGCTTCAATCAGTCGACTAGTCAACCTGACCTAGTCGACTTGGGTGAAGTCGGTCGACCGGGCGGTCGACCGACGTGCACAAATCTGTGCACGTTTGGAGGCACTGGGACGGTCGACCGCTCCGGTCGACCGGGGTACTTACAGTGCTCTCTGTTTGTTTCGGTCGACCGGGCCGGTCGACCGCGGTTGCCCAACGGTCATATTTCTGACCGTTGGCAGTCGACCGGGCCGGTCGACCGTTGCCTGTCAGAGCTACCAGCTCAGCTCTAACGGCTAGTTTTCTGATGGGCCTATAAAAACCCCATCTCTTTGGGTTTTTGGCCAAGTTTTTAGAGCAAATTTTTCCTGACTTCTTCAGTGTTTTAAAAGAGTTTTCAAAAGAGTTTAAGTGCCAAAAGATCAATCTTAATTGTTTTTAAGTGTTTTGTTATTTTCAAAGAAAACAAGTTTTTGGGAATTGATTTCTTGTTCTTTATCTCCATATCATTTTGGTATTTTCCCAAGAGATTTTCTTTGATCAAAATACTTGTGTTTTCCACACTTGAGCTATATCTTCTATCCTATTCTATTAGGATCTTGTATTTGTGAAAAAAGGAAAGAGGTTTGTGGTTGAGATATACCACTTATTGCAAACCCTTGATTTCTTGGTTACTCCCTCTTTGGTAGAGGTTGAGGTTGTGATTTGGGTTGTTGGTTTGCTCCTTCTATTGTGAGGTGGAGATTGGTGTTTACTCTCTCTTGGTGAGGTGGAGTTGGTTGTTGGTTTGTATCCCTCAAGTGTGAGGTGGATTGGTTGTTGTAATTGGCTACGGGCCTACCCCTCGGTTGTGAGGCGGTTGTTTGAGAGAGGAGTTCGGTACTCCCTTGTTGTGAAAATCCTTCTCGGTGAAGGTTCCCTCGGTGGGAGTCCTCGGTGGACGGTATAGTGGATTGGAAATCCTACACGGTGGTGTAGGCAGGGATGTAGAGCAAGGGTGCTCGAACCTCGAAACATATCATTGTGTTTGTGTTTGATCCACTTGTCTCTAAACTCTCTCTCTTTACATTTGTGCAAAGCATCTTACATAACATCATATCATATTTGCTTGTGTTGAGCATAATTCATATCATACATATCTATTTGCTTGTGTTGCCTTGCATATATTCTTATTGCTATTCATCCTTATTTGCTTGGCTTGCTTGTGTGTGTGCCTAACTTATACTTAACCAACAAGAGCTTCACATAGCACCTCAACCCATTCAAGGGGAATCAAGAGGAGTTAGTCTAGAGCCCTTCACGGGGAATTCGGTTACACTTGTTGTGTTGTATTAAGTTTGTGCAAGATTTGCATTAGCTTCCGCATTTAGCACACTTAGTTTTGCATTAAGTTTTAGATTAGCACTAACACCTATTCACCCCCTCTAGGTGTTCCC
>JAVJIF010021087.1:0-49181 GCA_038442645.1 Agave tequilana
TTGTTGGATCGTTGAGATAAGGACTAATTGCGGAATTATCTCTTGTAAGCAACTATAGATCTGAAATAACTCAAGTCAACACAAATCTAAATAAGAAGGATTAACGTTAAGTAAATAAACAAAATAAATAACTTGCATGTAAAGGAAAACAAATCTCAGAAATTGACAAACGCAAATAAAGAGATTTATCCTGGTTCGGTCCTTGTGACCTACATCCAGTCCCCAAGCCACCCGCTTGAGATTTTCCTTTAACCTTGATCTTGCCACCCAAAATCAATACAACATGTACACCACTTGTCGAATCCCCTTCTCCAAATGTGTACACCTTCTCTTCCACCAAGAGAACACCTTCTCTTCCACCAAGAGAATACCTTTTACCTTTGTACAACTGCCTCTTCAACCAAGAAGCCTCCCGTGTACAATGGTCACCTTGTACAACTTGCCTCTTCAACCAAGAAGCCTCCCGTGTACAATGAACACTTTGAGAATTACAATATTTTTATCCTATAAGCCTTGGTACAGATGTGTATGTGGACAAGGTACAGTATAGGAAACAAAACTTCAGAATACTTCACAATAGAATTGGCTTTGGTGAAGACTGAAGTTAGGAAAACAGTTTTCAGGTTTTTCAGATTTTGGCTTTGGAAAACTGATAAAAACACTTGTAATTGGCCTTTGCAATAACTTTCCTATTTATAGCTGAAGACTAGGGTTAGTTAGGGAGTTAATAGGTGCAATTTGAATCAAAGAACGTTGAAAACAGTTGCACAAAAGACCAGATAATGAAAACTGTCCAACAGTCAGAACTGCCTCTTAGTCGACTTGCCCATAGAGTTAGTCGACTAACCTAGGCAAAATTCCTTCTATTAGTCGACTATGTTTGACTATAAGTCGACTAGGTCAGTGGCCGTTGGAAGAACAGTTTCAGAATAACTACTTCAAGTCGACTGCAACTAACAACTTAGTCGACTTGACAAGGGATTAGTCGACTAGGGGATTTCTATAAGTCGACTAGAAAAATGAATTAGTCGACTTGGTTTACTGTCGGTCGACTAATTGATCAAACAGAGAGTTGGGTCAATTTCTGGACACAGGATTAGTCGACTTGGGTTTCTGGTTAGTCGACTATATCAAGGATTAGTCGACTTGACTTATGTATAAGTCGACTAATGGACCAAAGAAGTGTTGGTTTGTGTCAAGGCTTTTACACTCTATTTCACATATACAACCCGCACTCTTTCAACTCTTCTTGGCACATCTTGATCATGTCGGACTCTTGATTCGTCATGTGTAAGAGCTCCAAATGAATTGATCTTCACAAACGTCTTCATCGAAATAGGTTCCAACATTCTCCCCTTTTTGATGACGACGCTTTGTGTGCACAAGTCCTCCCCCTGCAGAAAATATGTTATCTTTTCCTCCCCCTGCAGAAATGGGTTATAACAGATAGAGAAATATTTTGTTCTCCCTTGCAACAAATATTAGTATATATATACATAGTTGATCTTTAAAATTTTTTTTATATGGTACCTGCAAGATAAACGTTAGTTGGTACCAAATATAAAAGATCATATCTAACCTTTAGGACTCCAAATCCATTTAGAATTTGGTTTCCACCTGTTAGTATATACATAGTTGCAAGAATCACATATATCATGAATGTGAATGTATGCAGCAATATATGCATTTTTATCAAGAAAACTTAAATTCTTTGGAATCCATATAAACTTATTTTTCTTAAACTTTCTTTTTACAAGAAACTATATAGATTATTATAACATGAAGATTTTGCAATAAAACCAATACCATGATTATCATGTGACAAATTCTGAAAAGATAATAGATCATTTAATTTTTCTTTTCCTTTATTAAACTTAGTCACATTTTGCATAAGATCTTCATATTTCTTTTTGAAAACTAACATGTCTTTATCTAATATAGAAATTCTATCATTCAAAGACTTAGTTTCCATTTTCAGAAAAATGTTTTCTTTTATAACTTCTCATTTTCAGTTTTCAAGAATGATATGACATTTTCAGTTTCATCTTGTTGAGAATTTATAGAAGAACATTGTAATGCATAAACAGAATTTTCCTGTAAAAGTTTCTCATTTTCTTTTAACAAAAATATGTTTTTTAGTTTTTTATTTTTCAGATTCATAAATAACTCATTAAATGCATCAGAGAGTTCAGAAAACGATACCTCTTCATCTTCTATGGCCATGTAACATAAGTTAACATGTTCAGTGGATTCTTCTTCATCAGAAGATGAGGAATCACTATATTCTGAAGATGCTTCGTAGTTCTTCTTCTTTCTGAACTTCTTATTCTTGTACTTATCTTTCTTCTTGAGCAAAGGGCAATCCATCTTCATATGTCCTGGTTTATCACAATTAAAACACTTGAATTTACCTTGCTTAAGAAATTTCCTGAACTTCTTTGAGAGCATTGCCATCTCCTCTTCGTCATCATTGTCCGTGTCGGAAGATGCATGGAAGGCGAGTTCTTTTCTTCTTTGAACGGTTTGTCGTTCGTCCTTCTTCCTTTCTTCTAATTGCACTTCATATGCCATTAGATTACCGATTAGGTTTTCTAATGTCATAGTTGAGAGATCATTCGCCTCTTCAATGGCGGTTGTCTTCTTCTCCCATTCTGGTGTGAGTGCACGAAGGATCTTTCGAACTCTTTCAACTTGGTGTAGTCCTTTCCAAGGGATGCAAGAGTATTGGTGATGTCAGTGAATCTTGTAACCATTTCGGATATGGTTTCATTCTCCTCCATTTTAAAGAACTCAAACCTGTGGACAAGAACAGATATTTTAGATTCCTTAACTTTATTAGTGCCTTCGTGTGTTACCTGAGGAGTATGCCATATTTGATGTGCAGAAGTTGCTGTTGAAACACGGTTGAACTCTTCTTTGGTAAGAGCACAGAACAAGGCATTCATTGCTTTTGCGTCAAGGTTCGTGTTCTTCTTTTGATCTTCACTCCAAGCATTGTAGTTGGTTGTAGGCTTGGTGTATGATGCTTCTACGATGTTCCAAAGGTCGTAGCTGAGTGACTGCAAGTATATCTTCATTCTACACTTCCAATAGTTGTAGTTGGTTCCGTCAAATAGCGGTGGACGCTGTGTAGAATCTCCTTCTTTGAATTGGGATGATGAGAACTCAGTTGCCATCCTTGTTGTTGACGAGGTATGCAGGGCTCTGATACCAATTGTTGGAATTGGTATGGTTGTTGCCTGTTGATGAACTTGGCTCTCCCCTGCTCTGATACCAATTGTTGGATCGTTGAGATAAGGACTAATTGTGGAATTATCTCTTGTAGGCAACTATAGATCTGAAATAACTCAAGTCAACACAAATCTAAACAAGAAGGATTAGCGTTAAGTAAATAAACAAAATAAATAACTTGCATGTAAAGAAAAACAAATCTCAGAAATTGACAAACGCAAACAAAGAGATTTATCCTGGTTCGGTCCTTGTGACCTACATCCAGTCCTCAAGCCACCCGCTTGAGATTTTCCTTTAACCTTGATCTTGCCACCCAAAATCAATACAACATGTACACCACTTGTCGAATCTCCTTCTCCAAATGTGTACACCTTCTCTTCCACCAAGAGAAACACCTTCTCTTCCACCAAGAGAATACCTTTTACCTTTGTACAACTGCCTCTTCAACCAAGAAGCCTCCCGTGTACAATGGTCACCTTGTACAACTTGCCTCTTCAACCAAGAAGCCTCCCGTGTACAATGAATACTTTGAGAATTACAATATTTTTATCCTATAAGCCTTGGTACAGATGTGTTGTGGACAAGGTACAGCATAGGAAACAAAAACTTCAGAATACTTCACAATAGGAATGGCTTTTGGTGAAGACTGAAGTTAGGAAAACAGTTTTCAGGTTTTTCAGATTTTGGCTTTGGAAAACTGATAAAAACCTTGGTAATTGGCCTTTGCAATAACTTTCCTATTTATAGCTGAAGACTAGGGTTAGTTAGGGAGTTAATAGGTGCAATTTGAATCAAAGGAACGTTGAAAACAGTTGCACAAAAGACCAGATAATGAAAACTGTCCAACAGTCAGAACTGCCTATTAGTCGACTTGCCCATGGAGTTAGTCGACTAACCTAGGCAAAATTCCTTCTATTAGTCGACTATGTTTGACTATAAGTCGACTAGGTCAGTGGCCGTTGGAAGAACAGTTTCAGAATAACTACTTCAAGTCGACTGCAACTAACAACTTAGTCGACTTGACAAGGGATTAGTCGACTAGGGGATTTCTATAAGTCGACTAGAAAAATGAATTAGTCGACTTGGTTTACTGTCGGTCGACTAATTGATCAAACAGAGAGTTGGGTCAATTTCTGGACACAGGAATAGTCGACTTGGGTTTCTGGTTAGTCGACTATATCAAGGATTAGTCGACTTGACTTAGTATAAGTCGACTAATGGACCAAAGAAGTGTTGGTTTGTGTCAAGGCTTTTACACTCTATTTCACATATATAAACCCACACTCTATCAACTCTTCTTGGCACATCTTGATCATGTCGGACTCTTGATTCGTCATGTGTAAGAGCTCCAATGAATTGATCTTCACAAACGTCTTCATCGAAATAAGTTCCAACAACCTTATCTTGTTATTGGGTCGTGCCCTTAAGATCATTTGTGCAAGTGTACAAGATATACAAGCAAGATTCACTCAAAGCGATGTAAATCAACTAAGAGATGAGTCCTATTCTAAATGCAATGCGAACGTACCTTGCTCCAGCACTCTTCAACAGTAAAGTAAATGAATTGAAAAGACACGTGCCTAAAACGCAAACGTCAAATCAATTTTTGAATTTTTTTCAACAAATGTTTTACTGTTGGTTTATTAGCAGGCTCTTGGTGATGGCATACAAGAAATAAATTTTGCAGAAAACTATAATTTTGCAAAGTAAGCAGCCCTGCACAAAGCCAATCAGTAGTGAACTCCTTTTTGCCGCGGATTCGCGATCAGAGCCGAGGAAACGCGACAATTCAGAGGGTACTTGGTCTCTGCTTTTTAGAACAGAGGCCCAAGACCACTTATATGTTACTGCAATCTTTTTACTTATTTTCCCTAACCTGTAACCTGCAACAGAGAAGAAAAAATTCGTTTTAGTTCCCAAAATTTAAAAAACCGTTACCGTCCCTGGCAACGGCGCCAAATATTTGTTCGGAAGGATTTATTGTATTGAGAAAGGGTTTAGAGTAAACCGTTGATGTCCGTGTACCGATGATCAAAAACTCTGAATGTATATGTAGGTTTACTTTACTCCTCCGAATCACCCTTCGTAGCATAAGCTAGGACGGGTCGTATGCTCAGGGAGGGTGAGCAATAGAAGCATTCAAGGTTTTTATATTGAAATTTTCATGAAGAAAAATGGAGGTTCTTCTTTGTTTAAGAAATGAAAAACAAAACGATGTAGAAAGTGAGTGGAAAATCTTTGTGGGTTTTGTAGAGGAAAGGAAGAAACGAAAATAAAGATGTAAGAAAAACGGAGATATTTAAAAAGAGAAAGTTTTCAGAAGAGGGAGTTTTTAAGTATGATAGAATCATGACTAACTAACATTCTAATTTACTAACTTACTACTCTCGTTGGGTGATGCATGCCTCATATTGATTCATCGGCAATGGTATGTCTTGCTTTGCCAAGTCCTTATCTTGTCCCATATCGAGGATGTTTCTCATCTAGGCTAGGCTAGTTGCCTCCTTGAATCATTGGTTCTCTAAATAGATTTACAATAGTGGAACAAGGATAGTCACTCTTAAGGATGCTAAGAAGACATGCAAAATTCATTAGTCCATCAAAGCTATAATCAAGCGAGCATGAAATAAGAAACTTGTAATATAATCATTAGCATAGCGAAGTGCTCCATCTTCATATTCTATCAAGGCACTTGTTCTAAAGACAAGGCTCTAAGTGAGGCTCACATGAATCATATAGAGGGGGAACATAGCATTTGCAAAGAATAAAAAGTAACTCAACTTCATTGGGGGTAAGTTAGACTTGTAATTTGCAAAACTAAAAAGAATAAAGCATCCAATGATTCATATAAGTTAGCAATCACCCAAGAGTTAGTAGTCAGTAAAATTAAAAGTTAGTTAGTCATGTTAATGAATTAGCCAGACATGGGAATAAAGAACAAGAAACAGTTCATTGTAAAAATTAAATAGAAAAGAGTAAAAGCTTAAAGAAAATAATGCACTAGAATAAGAAAAGATTGGAGGATTGAAAGCTTGATGCTTGTATTGCGTTGTCACCTTCTCCAATTGCAAAGATTGCTCACTCTCACTCTCTCTTTTCTGGATTCTAGAAGGAGAAAAAGAAAATTACATAAGAGACTAAAAGAAAACCTAGAGAAACCCTAACAATTTTCCTATAAACAATGCTCTTTTCTCCTCTCTGATTACAGAGACCCTAGGGGTCTATTTATAGTCTTCATGAGAAGAGGCCATCTCACTTCAGCCACCGAATCAAACGCTGAAGTAACGACCAGAGGATTGCCGCGGTTCCGCGGCATGTGCCGCGTTTCCGCTGCCGTATCTTGGCCGCTGCGCTAGCGGATTTTTGTGCCTTTCTGTTGTATCTTATATCCCCAGCTGGATCTTCTAGAAACTGAGAATACGCTTTGGATCTATTCAGATTTTGGTTTTCTTCTTGTGGGCTTCTAAATTACTCTTTAATTCCTCAAAAATCATAATTGTTGGGCCTCCTTCTCCATTAAACATTGGACCTGAAAAAAGAGAAAAAAACAATAAAAATTCAATATTTATTCAGATAAAGCATAGCATGGTGGTAGAAAATGATGCATAAATGAACTACAATCAACATGCTTGGTATTGTTTGTGTGCCCATACTTGTGTTGAACCAAGAGAGCTTCATATAGCACCTCAACTCTTAATCTAGAGGAGATAGTCCAGAGCCCTTTACAGGAAATTCGGCTACACTCTTTGGTTACACATAGTGTGTTGCAATTAGTTTTTAATACCGCATCATTTGTCATTAAATTATCTACGACACCTATTCACCCCTAGGTGTATTTTCAATTGGTATCTCCGGATATTAGGTTTAACCACGTAGGAGTGAGATATTGGATTGCTAATCTAGATTTGCATTTGCACACATATAGTTTATACACTAATGGATTTCATGACCCCTCCCATGTATGATGTTACCAACATTGATATTTAGAAAGTTAAGATGTCTATGTACCTTACAACTCTAGGAATGCATGTTTATCTTGCCACTATCAAGAAAACATATTTTGGTAATGACAAGTACATTGAGGCTTATGCACAAGCCTAGACGGACTAACACATTCACTTAGTAAAGAATATTTATCTATGATTTCTCATTGTGATTCCGCTTTTATAATACGAAACACATTGACCTCTCCTGAGCTACAAACGACAAACCATGTGGAGAAAGAATCTAGTGGAGATGAGTCCGAGAAGCTTGCTACATGGTCCAAGGTAATGATTCCGTTGAGGTACATTCAGATACTCAACTAGATAATAGAGCTAGCTCTTTAGATGATGACAATATGGATGCTAATGCCTTAAATGAAGAACTTTCTCTATTTTGTGAAAATTTGCTAGAAAAATATAAACTTTTGAAAAAGAAAAATTTAAATTAAAAGAAGAAAATGAGAATTTGTCTTCAAAACTAGACATGGTTTTACAAGAGAGGGTTGAGATTTCAAGTGAAAGAGATTACTTGAAAACCTGACTTGACCTTGTTTTAAAGGAAAATGAAATTTTGAAGAATAAAAATGATTTTGATATTGTTCTGAAGAAAAATGAGAATTTATCTTCAAAACTTGAAATTGTTTTAAAAAGAATGATTCTTTAAAAAATAAAATTATTTCAATTTCAAAAGAACTAGATTTAGTTTCAAAGAAAAATATTTCTTTGAAAAATAACTTTGATTCTCATATTTGTCATGCTACTATAGATTCATCTTTTACCGATAAACCTATTACTTGCTCCACTTCTTCTTCAATTATTGAAAATAATATATGTGCTTTAAAGAAGAGTGTAGATTGTTTGAGCTCCACTTTGAGCCAATGTGCCATGAATCACACACGTTTGGAATCCATGTTTGGCAAGAAACATGCTCCTCATATGCATGCACATAAAATACGGCATACACATGCTTCTCATGTTCACACACATGACACTATGTATGCTCATATGTACACATTGTGGATGTAAGAGCCACCTTGCAAAGTTTTTTTGATAGAATAAATGATTCATATCTTGCAAACAAATTTATTTGGGTTAGGAAATGTGTTAACCCTCATGGACCAAAAAGGTATGGGTAGCAAAATTCACCCCTATTGTATTTGATGTAGGTGTGGGCTCTCACATGACGTAAGAGGTATTGGTACCTTGATGGTGAATGCATTTGAGTTCGATGGACATTATATTGGATGCACACCTTTAAGGATGTTTGGTGGGAGGACCACAATAGTTTGGAGACCTAGAGATTAACCCTATTGATTTTAGTAACTATCTCTAACTCCCTATTTATGTTTACATGCTCTCTCATTGATTGATTTTAGCATGTTTTTATTTTTCATGTTTATTATGTTTAATGCAATGTTAATTAGACTTGTGATATACATATGTAGTATTTGAGATATACCCATGTTTAAATGAACTTGCATTTTTGTGTTCTCACTATAGTTTAGCTATTGTGTATATCCTAGTTCTAAAGCACGTGCATTTACCCGAATGATCGTGTTTGTTTATGTTTTTGTACTTCATGTTTTGATTACATGTTTAGATGGAATTTTTATTCAAACTTGTGTTTATACTCGTATAAGTAGTGAGTTACACTTGATTATTATGTGTTTGTGCTTCATTGCTCACTTGTACTCATTACATGTACATGTATAACCTAGCTTTGATGATTCTTACATCTTTACTTGTTTTTTCTATTTTTGTACATGTTTTCATAAAAATGTGTTTATCTTCATGTTTATGTTATTTTTGTCTAAAACTAATAAGATATACATGTATACCCTAGAGCCACTTGCCTTCATGTAATATACTTTTGTGGACTCATTTCTGATATGTATGTATACTTTTAATTCTAATAGAACATACATATACCTTGAAGTTTGATTAATTTTAATGAAAAATAAATTTTTATGATTTTCATATGTTTTGATGTTTTGAGCTTTATTGTTTATTTTCATGAATATGCTATTCACATGATTCTTGTGCATGCATATTTCTTTTGTTTACTCATGACTTTATTTTCATGACAATTTATGAACTTTATAGATTTCGAGTGTCAACTCTTGTGTATTTAGCATGCTTCATGGGATATATGTTTTGGTTTCATGTTTTGAAGAATCTTCAACTAGTTATTTAAAAAAAAGTACTTTAAACTAGTTATTTATTCTTCGTTTGGTAGTGTTTTCAATTTACAACTATTTTCAAATCTTATTTTTGAAAACTTCTATCATTAAAGGGCGGTTGATGGGTTATCATACCTTATATGCTCTTATTGAATATCTTTTAAACTTATGCATGATAAGGGTGGTAGGTATGAGTTATACACATGATCTTCATCGAATCTTTTTTTATATACTTATATTTATTTTCTTATATATGTATGCTTCAAAATTCAATTAGTATCAATTTCAATAGGTATTTTCAATTTCATATATTCATGTATAATTTGATTGTGCTTGTTTTACAATATCTTTACATTTTTAAAGTACAAATTATGTTTATGTTAAGCTTGATTTTATTTCAAATGTTAATTGGTATCTTTACAAGCTTATACATTAATTTCAATTGGTATTTATTTGATATCAAAATGCACTTCATGTTTCATCTTCAATTGGTATCAATATCTACTATTGGTATCTTAAAATTTTTTTTTACAAGTGGTACCAACTTTTATTTTATCAACTACAATTTGATTTCATTGATATCAAAATTTATTTTGTTGACTTCTTGAAAGTTCAAAATTTATTTTAAATGTAATTTCAAAATTGTTTTTAAAATTTATTTTTGATATGTATTGCCCATATGCAAGAGGAGCTTAATATCTTCTCTATATATAGATTCATATTGAAGTGCATTACACAAATGTTAGAACTTGATTTCTCTTCCTTATGTGGTACACGTGTGTAAGGGGAGCTTAACATCTCCACTTATATATTGTATATTATGTTTTATGTGGATTAGGGTCTAGTCATCCCTTTTCCATGTAATGCATGTATGCGAGGGGAGCTAACTTACCGTCTCTCCTCTTTATGAATGTATATCGCATATATATCTTTATTGTTTGATTGTCTTTATCCTTTTGTTAATGAATTGACAAAAAAGATGGAGAAAATTTTAGAGAGTTTATATATGCATACTTAATATTTGGTATTTATGCATATATATTTGTATTTAGTTTATCTGTTTCATTGAATATCCTTATTGTTTTTGCTATGCATGAGTTAAATGGGAGCTTCTATGAAGCTTATCTTTAATCCATGCATATATAACTGCATGAGTTTTGTCAACATCAAAAAGGGGGAGATTGTTGGCCCAAAGGCCCATCACTCTAGTTTTGATGATGATTAACTCATGTATTTATAGTACTAATGATCTTGTGTTCATATAGTTTCAGTTATTGATCAAGATCGTAGATGGTGCTTAGCTTCAATAAAGGAGTTTTGGAACTAACACATGTAGATTCAAGATCTCGTATGTTAAGATCGCATCAGCACTCGGATGGAGTCAAGCTCTTTGGATCGTGTTTGGATCGAGTCAGCTTGGAGAATGAGTTCTATAAGAAGACTTCGGCTTGTTTAAATTAAGTTTGTGTTTAGATCTTGTGTAAGATAGACTAGTATTGATATGCTCAAGTTCACACAGCACACACAAGTTCAATATGTTCGGTTTAACTGGTTTTTGGATTTCAAATATACATATGTATGATTTTCATGAAAATATAGAATCAAAACAAAGTTTACATGGTTTAATGTATTAGATTTCATCTATATACATCCATTCTTCGTATATTTAGAAAAATTTATTTTGATAATCCTATTCATGTTTTTAGAATTTTGTATTTAACAAAACCTATTTTGGATTTCATGTCAAAAATATAGATATATCATGTACATGTGTATTGGATTCTATCCCCACACAATATGCTTCAAATGTGTTTAAATATCATGTTTTGTATTTATACAGTTTTGGAGTAAACAGATTTTCAGTTCAAAATTCAAGTTTTGGAAATATGTTTTTGTTTAAGACCAAATATTTTATATCATAAAAATAGTTCAAATAGTTTGCAATATGTGTTGATTTGGTCACACATATTTATTATTCAAATATCTCACAAGAACTTATTTTTGTGAAATTTATAAATTTTATGGGATTTTATAGATAGTAAATAAACCTAGTTTCAAGTTCTAAAATAGCAGCCAGATCCCACTGGCGGTCGACCGGACGGTCGACCAGACGGTCAACCGATGTGCACAAGGACGTGCACATGGCCGGCCTATAAGGTCGGTCGACTAGGTGGTCGGCTGACTGCAACTACCCATGTCTCGGGTAGTGCCGGTTGATCGGGCGGTCAACAGGTTGTGTGCCTTGTGGACGGTCGACCGGCAGTGCCTAACGGTCAAAAATTTGACCGTTGGCCAGTCGACCGAAGGTCATTTCTGACCTTTCAGGCTGCCAACGACTATATTTTTCCCAACCCTATATAAAGGGATTTTGGGGGCTGTTTCTACAAGATTTTAAGAGAGTTTTTCTTCCCATCTTCTAAGAGTTTTGCAACAAGTTTGAAAAGAATTTTTATGCCAAAAAGATTTATTTTTATTTGTTTTCAAGGGTTGAAAAAAATCAAAGAAAATAAGAGTATTTGGGAATTGGTTTTGATCTTCATTTCTATTTCATTCTAGTATTTTCTCCAAGTATTTTCTTTGTGATTTGTTTTCCAAGCACCTTATTTTTCTCACACTTGAGCTATCATCTCTATCCTATCTATAAGATCTTGTTTTTGTAGGAAAATATTGTTTGTGGTCTATTGTGATCACCAAGAGTTGTTTGTGGTCTATTGTGATCACCAAATTGTAATCTCTTATTTGCTTTGGCTTTGGCCTTGTCCCACTTGTGTAGAGGTGATTGAGATTGTGATTTGGCTTTGTGCCTTATCCCTCTTGAGTAGTGGTGATTGTGGTAGAGTTTGGCTTTGTGCCTTTATCCCTCTTGTGTAGAGGTGACTGTTGTTTTGGCTTTATGCCTTGCCTCTTGAGTAAAGATGGTTGTAGTAGAGAGAGGAGTTGTGTACTCCTAAGTTTGTAATTATAAATTTCCTCGGTGGAGGCTCTCTTTGTAGGAGGTCCTGTATGGACGTAATGGAAATCCTTCTGTGTGAAGGCGGGGACGTAGAGCTGTAGCTCGAACCTCAAAATATATCTTAGTATTTGCGTTTGATCCATTATCTCTAAATTCTATCTCTCTTATATCTTACATTGCTTTATATTGTTCATATCTCATACATACTTGGTATTATTTGTGTGTCTATACTTGAGTTGAACTAAGGGAGCTTCATATAGCACCTCATCTCTTCATCTAGAGGAATCTAGAGGAGATAGTCTAGAGCCTTTTACAGAGAATTCGGTTACACTCTTTGGTTACACATAGTGTGTTGCGATTAATTTTTAATTTCACATCATTTGTCATTAGATTAGCTACTACACCTATTCACCCTCCCTCTAGGTGTATTTTCATGAGGTTCACTTGAGAAACAGAGTTTCTCCTATAAATATCCCACCAGAGGCAAAGTATAAGAGGTAGGGTTCTCCCTCTAGTTTTAGTTTGGAATTTTCTTTTCTTTTTCTTTTTCATGTAATTTTCTTTTTTTATAGATATAGCTCAGGTTAGAAAGATTCATGAGAAAAAGAGAGATTTGTATTGAGAGTGACAATCTATGCAAGTTTCTTCCTTTCTCTTCATTGTTTCTTAATTTAATTGATCACTTTTCATGCTTTTCTTTGTTATCATGAGCAGCTAGTTTTTTTCATGGCTAACTTACTATTAACCCACTAGTCTGCTTAATCTTGTTTGATTTGTAATTCACATGAATCTAATAACATCAATTAGGTCTTGTTCTTAAAAAAATCATTGATACCTCATGATGATGGATTCTAACTCCTAACTTCAATTCTACATCATTTGATGCTTAATATTTATAATTTTGATGATGTAATGTAGATTTTATTCGCAAAATTTAGATATGACTGAGATCTTATGGGCCATGCTATGAAAGCCTTCCAATCAAGCCTAGTAGTTGCCAAAGATCCAATGCGAGGCAATCATCAAGAGGTAAGTATGATTAGTGAGAGCAATTAGTAGGAAAGTTAGCCATGAGATTTTTTGTCTTTTGATTTCTTTTAAACAAATCACTTCATCTATGTCTTGTTTTTCTCCTTCCTCTGGTTTTGTTTATTTTCTTTTTCCTTTTGAAACAAGAAAAACTCTTTAACCGATTTACTGAAAATACCAAAAAGTTTCCATCGCATCCCTCATCGTGGATTCGACCCGCATAGCCACTTTGCTATGGCGGGAGTATCGAGAAAGGCAAAGCACCCATCTTAAAACTCAAATTTCAAATCTCTGTTTTCTGTGTTCGATTTTCGCTTGAACAAAATTTTAGCGTCGTTGTCAGAGAACAAATTTTTGGTGCCGTTGTCGTGGAGGAACGATATTCTTTTTGTTTTACTAATTGATTAACATATTCTTCTCTGTTTCTCTGCGCAGGTGAATATTTACAGGAAATAACAACTGCAAAAGACCAATTGCATATGCCCCTCCCTGCTCTAGAAAGCAGGGACTCATTAGCTACTGCTTTGCTGTGCAAACGCGGCAATAGTAGGGGCCGTAAGCCCCAAATTTTGTAGGAGCATCTTAAGTGTACTGAATTGTTTATTTCTGCTATAATTTTTTCTATATTATTGCCTGCATACTGTAATAATAAAAACAAAAAAATGGTGATTGAAGTTGTTAAAAAAAAATAATTAGACATTTGTATTTGGCACGTGTCAACTCCATTCCCCATTATTGTTTTGTTCTGTTGTTGAGTGCTGGAGCAAGGTGTA
Organism: Agave tequilana; assembly: GCA_038442645.1. Taxonomy (NCBI): domain Eukaryota; kingdom Viridiplantae; phylum Streptophyta; class Magnoliopsida; order Asparagales; family Asparagaceae; genus Agave; species Agave tequilana. Next base: position 14,150 of record JAVJIF010021087.1, read on the forward strand.
CAAACTGCACTGCATATAGAGTAGGAAAAACCTTTGAGTAATTTCATTGCTTTGGGTGTTTTAATCTCGCTATATTTGCACACTTGTACAAAATGGTTTAAGGGCAAATCTCAAAAATAAGATAAGGTAGGGAAGACAATGCCCTTCCTTAACCCAAAAATCATCTCATCACTCACTCACCTAATCCTAATAAAAAATTGAATAGACGTTCGCCCTAGGGGCATCTCGGACTCGTTAAGTGATTGACCTTGGGAGGAAATTGTTAGAGTTTGACTCTTACCAAATCAGTATCTAAGGTTAGAGATTAAAAGGTAAGATCCTCGAAGATTCAGTGGTTTAGCGTAAGTAAGACCCGTTGCTTTGCACGAATATCTCTCACTGAATTTTGCTCCTACCTGGCCGATTAACTTGTGGTCAGATTATTGCAATAACCCTCTCCTGAATAGTCAATCAGTTTTGGAGTCGTTTAGGTCTAAGGTCTATCCTAGAACATGCTTGGTTGAATTTTTTTTATTTGTTTGTTTGTTTGTTTTCTTTGGTTTTCTAAAATGGATTATAATCCAAATTCTTTCCATTCTAATGTGAATCCAATTTTCATCCCTACCTCTTTTGACTCGGATAATTCCAACCTGGCTTTGAATAACATGAACCAACCAACAATGTCGGATTGGTTTTATCCGACTCTATTTAACCCCCACCTCAGACTTATGATCAAAACAAGATCATCTCAACTCTTCATTGAGTCAGTTGGGATACGTCTTTCCTGAGTCAAATCTTCAAATACCTTTTCCAAAATATTTCCATGATTTTGCTTCATACCCTTCTTTTCAAGATCAACCTAATGATGAAAAATCTGAATTAACAAAGTGTGTAGAAGCCATGCTTGAGTCCCAAAAACAAATAAAATCATAATGGACTCACAATTTCCATAGTATTTCCAAGATCAAGATCCATACTCACCTTTTCAAGTCCCACCTCAACAAAAGGAAGAACAAATCGACTTAGAAAAGAGTATCGAAGCTATGATTCGGTCTTAAATTGATTTCACCCAGTTTATCAATAGGTTAGAAGTACAAATGAGTCAATTGGTCAACACAAGAAAGATAGAAATAAAGAAACTCTTCCTGACCAACTTTTGACAATTCCTAATATCCTTAGCCATATTGATATGACTCAAGAATCATGGTGTTTTGAATATTTTGTTGATAACCCAAACAAAAATTCAATTTCATCACAACATTTTGAACTTGACTAATACCAAAGCTATGAGAACCACATTGACAATTTAGTAAGATATCACTTCAATGAAATTGAACTTGATCATAGATGTGACCCAATCTCAATTTGGTTGATTTGATTCTACTTTTTGAATCAATGTTGACCCTTTTGACTATACCTGGTTTAAAACATATTTTCGAACCAAAATTGATTCCCATATATGTAAATCTTGAATTTGAATTATCGATCTTGCAAAGTCACATTCCATTGATGAGAACAGATTGTGAATCTCAATTTTTTGATTTTGACCCAATTTTGGATCCAAATTCAACTCCCGAGCCTTTACTTGATTTGAGTCAAATTCCCGAGTCAGTATTAGTTTCATACCTTTTAATCTCGAGCCAAAAACACCTTCTTACCAAATCACATTCAACTGTTGTATAAACGTGTAGAACATTATGACTCCGGGATGATTTATCAAGATTGGGCCTTTGATTGGGAAAAGTGTCAAGATCGGATCTTGCAAGATTCTATTCAATTTAAGGGCTATAAAACTTTTAACGAGATAGAGGTCAAAGATGAGTTTCTGCAAACTCCATATTCATTGGATTGGGCAGCAACTCCTGCCCCAATCAGACCACTAACGGAACCACCACCCTGAGGTGATATTTTCCTCCCCTCTCTATTTTTCATGCATATACATGTTCACGATGCATTTAGGACAATGCATGAGATAAGAGTGGGGAGGTTTTACTAACATAGGTTTTTTTTATAATTAAAAAAATATTCCTTTTTCTTTTAGCATTTTATCTTTTCTTATCTCTATTTTCGAACTTTTATATTAGAACTTTTTCTTTTCTTTTAAAAATATTTTGAAATGAGAAAAAAAGATTTGATCTATTTTTCTATAAAAATTAAATTGTTCTTAGAAATTGGGAGAACCATAATTATGATTCCTTAATTTTAATCAAAATAAGAGAATTGTTTGATTTTAAGGATAATGAGGAAGATGATTTTTGTCTTGAATTTTTTGCCTTAGAGAAGTATGCACTTCACACTTATACATTTTTGGGATTGAAACTGATTTATTAGAGACATTGTCCATACTTTAGGTGGGTCCCGTACATACCCGGGCCACAGCCCAATCACCTGGCGCTGAACCAGGTCCTACCGCTAGGTAGTCAATAACAATAACAATATGAACAATATGATTTGTGAGTCATCCCCCAAAACTCTGTAGTGGAACTGTAACTCGGCTGCGCAACATGTATCCTAGGTCCACCCAAAATACATACGCTGTCTTCTCCATCAATTTTCTCAATCTCAGTGTAAGTTGTCTATTTATATTATTATTTGGAGCAATCAATATCTATATCATTTTAATTACTGGGACGATATGATGACGCTAACAATATCAATGATGTAATAATAACAATGTGGATAATATTACCGTGTAAATAGTAGAACAATAGAACAATGCATGTGTTACGATATGACAATATTTTTCAGTAATTTTAGTAATATGAATTAATACAATAACAAGTCCGGATACTATTCAATGGACAGTCTTATCGAGAATTGATCAACATCTCATCCATCTGCACTAAGATACAATAGTAACTTATCAATAATCTAACAGTCTTAATACAATCATCGTGAACATCAAGTATCAATCCATATCAAAGTATCTGATACGGACCTCAATAAATCAATAACCAGTCATCTCATTCCTGTTGATCAACTCTAGTCCTTTATATAATCAGTATATCCATCTTCTAGTCTCCACTATATCAGAGTCTCCCATAAATAGTCAATTACATCTTGTCATATACTCACTATTGAATAACAGTACGATCATCGATCAAGATCATCACATATTCTCACTTTTGTCGAGGTCAATCACAATATCCAACATAAAAAATATACATCTCAGGTCGACTCCCAATCTAACTGAGTCCATACATACATTTAAGCATCAATGTAGAATCAGTCTTTTAGTAAAATAACATCATATTCTATCTGTCCTCAATATCCAAAAAAAATTGCTATCTAAATAATCATCAACAATTGTCTTATAAATACTTTACATGAAATATATCACTCATCTTCAAATATGAACTAGGTCCAGTCAGATCATAGTCTAAAGTATACCACAAATAATCCTGAAGCCGAAATGGTAAACAATCTACACATGAAATGATAGAATAAGAATACCTCAGTGATAAGGAAACGAAGCCATAAGCATATAAATATCAAGATACATCTGATCTATCATCTGTAGTCTACTAACTCTCCATGGCAATACAAGTCTAGTATCCACTACATATTTTTGAGATTTACTATTCCTCTAGTCTAATCTGTGCCAACCTCGAGTCAACTTTATCTCAATTAAATCTATTAATAGGTTTAAGTATGAACTACTGAACAACTAACTCAATATCTACTTGACAATTATCATGTACAATCCAGTCTCAAACACTACTACTCTGATATAGGTAACATCGAAGTGAGCATGTCATGAACAATAATTAACAAGCATCAATAATATCAGAACATAATAATAATTAAATAAAAGATAACGATAATTAACAATAATGTAAAAATAAACACACGTTATGTCTCATGAATTGATATAGATAATCATATTGTTAAAATATATCATATGGTCATATGAAATAATACGAACAAATATATGAACACCTACTGGCAACAATAATAAGGAAAAGACATAGGAACAAATACTCATATGAAATGATGCGATTTTGGAATCAAATCGCCGTCTGATCTTCACTGCACAAACCAGTACGGATCTCCGGATCATCTCATAGGTCGGTCTTCGAATTGCTAGTGTATCGGATCATCTGCGAACACGAATCTAAGTCTCCTACAACGGCTCCGGATCTCACCAAACGGGTTTGAATGCTGCAACACGCAACCCAACTCATGAACTCACATGAATATACACCCGTAACATGTACACCCATATATATAACATACACATACATATTATATACACATACCCAAACATACATTCACAGGATACACACACACTCACGCACGCACACAACAGCACACTCACTAACGATGCACGCACTAACACATACATAATCACACAAATAATTAAATACATGCATATATATTAATACACATAAAACTTTATACACCATGTATTAATTTACACTTAGGAATATAAAGAGAAGGAAAAAAAGAGTTATGAAGGGGAGAAACTCACGACCGGCCATGAAGAGTTCGATAGCGGAGGAGGTGGAGGCCGCGGAGGATGTCGGGGTATCGCGAGCTGCCGTCAGGGTCTCGCTGGAGAAGAAAGAGGAAGTCGCATGGTGGGTTGGGGCTGCCAGCAAAGGAAGTAGGAAGAAATTAGGATAGAGATTTGGTTTAGGATTAGATGTTTATATAGGAGATGTTAATTGGTTATGATTATATAATTAGGATTAGGATAATTTAAGATTAAATGGTTAGGATTAAAAAATAATGAGAGATCATGTTAGTTAGGATTTTTATTTAATTAAGATAAATATATGATTTAGTAGTTAGGATTACGAGGATTGGGTTGGTTAAGATTTGTATGTGATGGATAGGATTAGATAGGATTAAATATAGAGAGAGTTATAAGGTCAGTGATTAGGTAGTTAAGATATAGATTACATAGTTAGGATTTAGGATTTAGTTGATAGGATAAGATTAAATAGATTTAAGATTGATTAGGATTTTATTTTAAAATAGAATCATTTGAGATAAATGATGTTGAAAATAGGAGTTGGATTTGGGATAAGTTAGGATTAGATATGATTTTTGTTAGGATTTGGATTTGAGGTAAGATTAAAATTAGATATTGGATAATAGGTTTTGGCTCAAATAAAAGAAAAATAGAAGGAATGGAAATGGGTTCATGGCTTGGGTCAAGGAAAAATAAAAGCAAGTTATGAAACGGATATGGGCTAATGGTAAAAGGTAAAACATATGGAAATGGGTACTTGGGTTTGGATTGGGCTTAGGATAAAGAATAAGAAAATAAAAGAAAAGAAAAGAGAAAAATAAGGGAGCAAGAAGTGAGCTTGTCTAAGAATAATATACAAAATAAATATCAATAGTAACAATAATAACAATAATACACAAAGATATTTAACAATAACAATAATAATTACCAATAGTAATAACCATAATAATAATAATACATAACAACAATAATAATTAACACAAAATACATGCAATAAAAAAATACTATTATTTATTATTAAATCTTATATTTCAAAAATAGAGGTATTACAGAGCCTCACAATGGATCATTGGCCTTCACCACTCTTATGCTATAAGAACTTGTCATGTGGATAACGAATGAAAGTTCTTCCCCCATCATCTTGCGTTACACAGCAAAAACTCAAAGGTCACCCCATCAAGATTCATTTTAAGATGAGAATGGGGTGAACTACAAGTGCACGATTGGTATCGGCAAGGATGAATAGGTATTCTCTAACTTCACCAAATAAAGTAAGGTTAGCACATCAATAATCATCTATAACATGTAGTTAAGCATGAAATATGTGAATTAGCTTGCATGTTAGTGTGTTAGAGTTAGAACCCTTTATCGTTAGCTGTCCATAACTCTTGCTTGCACAAGGCTCTTTATGAGGCATATTGATTCACGTGGGTTATCAATGAAATAGTTAGAGATTAGTGGGTTAGTAGTTAGTTAGCCATGCAATTGGAAAAGTTAGTTAGACATGAAATTAAAATGCAAGTAAATAAACATCATTACACTATTTGCAAGAAAAGAAGAAAGCTTGTAAAAACAACAAGAAAATTAGATGAGGAAGAAGGAGCTTGTATTAATTGCCACAGGTCAATTATAGAACTCTCTCTCTCTCTCTCTCTCTCTCTCTCTCTCTCTCTATTTTCTTGACTACTAACGAGAAAGAAAATTACACAAGATTTCTCAAGAAAATGCTAAAGAAATTTCTAAAATTCTTCTCTAATTCTGTAACTCTCCCTCTCGCAGAACCAGAGGGGTATTTATAGCCTCAAAATCCTAGGTCCAATCAATCGCAGCCGTAGAAGAAAGCGATGCATCAACGACCAGAGATTTGCCACGGAAACATGACAGAATCTCGGCCGTTACGCGAGCGTCTGCTCTGACAGCCTGGCTCTGTCTAGGTGTCCTTTAGAAGCTTCCTATTCTCTTCGAATATTATCGGGTTCGTTACAGAACTGGGTTTCATGTGTTGGCCCAAAGGCCTTCCACTCTAGTTTTGATGATGATTAACTTATGTAGTTATGTGTACTAATAATCATGCAATGTTTAAGTTTCAGATATTAGTTGGTGAAAGCTTCCACACATCTTTCACAAGGTGATTCAAGAGCCTAAGCATCAAAGATGACATCTAGCACTCATTGGAGTCAAACTTGGTGAATCACGGTTTGGACCGAGTCAACTTGGAGACGGCGCTCTACAAGAAGACTTAGGTATCCCTAGTTTAGTTTGTGTTTAGATCCAAATTGTAAAAATTAGAATAGTATGATAATGCTCAAGTTCACAACACACACGTTTCATGTTTTGAATATTGGTTTTTGGTTTTTCGGTTTAACCGATCTTGGTTTTCATGAATAGATAGATCAAAACAAGTTTACATGGTTTAATGTATATATGATTTGTTCTATATACATGCATGCTTTAATTTCCTAGACAAACTTAGTTTTGACTCCTTTATTCATGTGTTATATGTTTTGGTATTTTTGACAAAACATATTTGGAATTAATGACAAAAACTATGATATATATTTGTTTCATGTATATTGGATTTCTATCCATATGCATCATGCTTCAAAGTATTTAATTATCATGTTTTTGTATCTGGAAGTGTTTTGGACAAAACGTATTTTCTATTCAAAATTCAAGTTTTAGAAAATACAGTTTTTGTTTTTGGTAAAAATGATTAGACATAAAAATAAGTTTTAATTGCTTGATATTTGAGTCAAAACTTTTATCACATGTTTATATATCAATGCAATTTGACAAAACTATTTTTGGGGATTTTTAGTAGTTTATAAGAATTTATTGGATATTTATTTCCCCAGATTTCTGACCTGTTTTGGTGTCTGCCAGGCTGATCGGTCGACCGGTACGGTCGACCGCACCATGTAGACGGTCGACCGTATGGGTCGACCGACGTGCACAGAAACGTGCACGCTGGCTACACCTTTAGCCGGTCGACCGTGCCGGTCGACCGACTGAGAGCAGGTTTGCTCTCTGTTTGTTTGGGTCGACCGGGCGGTCGACCGCTAGCGCCAACGGGTCAAAAATTGACCGTTGGGCGGTCGACCGGGCGGTCGACCGTCAGGGTAATTCTGGCAAAAATTACAGCCAACGGCTATTTTCTGGATTAGCCTATAAATACCCCATTTGCAAGAGCTTTTCTCTAAGAATTTTTGTGCGAATTTTTACATACTCTCTGGTGTTTTTACAGCAATAAAAAGAAGTTTTGAGCTTGATTTGAACAATCTATTTGGTGTTTGTGTTAGGGTTTGGAAAATCAAAGAAAGGGTTTTTGGGAAAAGATTTTGATTGAACTTCTCTATCTTAGTTTCAGTTTTTCCCAAGGATTTTTCTTTGTGATTTCTGATTTCCATTCCTTTGGTTTTCTCCACACTTGAGCAAAAATCTACTATCAAATCTATAGGATATTTGTGTGGGAGAAGATATAGTTTGTGGTTGTTATTTTAGACCACCAAGTTGTAACCCAATCTTTTCTTAGCTTTGTGCTTTGGGTTGTATCCCTCAAGTTGTGAGGTGATCCTTGTATTGGTTTGTGGTTGTGGAGGAGGTTGAGATTGTATTGGTTTTGAGTTTGCCTCTAGGAGGAGGTTGTGATTGTTGGCTTGGAGTTGTGCCTCAAGGAGGAGGTTGTGTTTGTAAGGAGAGGAGTTGGGTACTCCTTGTATTGTGATTGCCCCAATTCCTCGGTGGAGGTTCCCTTTGTGGGAGTCCTTTGTGGACAAGCTAGTGGACTTAAAATCCTTCGTGTGTCGAAGGCGGGGATGTAGAGCTGGGTGCTCGAACCTCGGAACATATCTTGTTGTTTGCGCTTGATCCATTGACTCTCTCTATCTCTCTTTACTTTGTGTATTGTGCAAATTGCTATATCTTATACTTGCTTGTGTGTGCATCATTGTTGTAATTGCAATTATTTTTAAATTCCGCATTTAGTTCACTAGATTAGCACCGTCACCTATTCACCCCCCCTCTACGTGACTTTTCATCATGGATTGTGCTTCAAATAATCTTCATTAAATCCCAATTAAATTAGGATTTTGGGCCTTCTTATCCATTAGAATGTCCACCTAAAAATAAAGAGAAAATTCACTAGAAACCAGTATTTTATTAACAGATAAATGGGAAAATGTGATGTAAATAATGCAAAAATGAATACTAATCAAACAGCTCCATCCGGCCAAATATCCAATGGAGTTTTGCCTCCTGTCACAGTCGATGATAGTCCATTTATGAGATGGTTAGTATATACAATCGCCTCAGCCAAAAACAATTTGTCTAATTGTGTATTAGACAACAAACACCGAATCTTCTCCAGCAAAGAGCGATTGATTTCCTTAACCAATCCATATATTCCATTTGTGAAGTGAGTACCAATACCAGTGTTCTTACCAAATTGTAAGAATTAGTTCTTATATTTTTAACATTACTAATTTGAAGCTCCTTAATCTTCCTACTAGACTTTTTTTCCATTATATCCTTCCACTTTATCAGCATACCTAGGGCTTCAAATCTTTGTCTCATGGATATATCCAATAATGCCTAGATAATTTATCAATAAGAGATAAAGTACCTCTGACCTCCAAGTAATACAGTCTTAGCAGGTCCCCAAATACTTACGTGAACTTAATCATGAAGTCATTCCGAGTGGTGAGTAGAGGTGCCGAATTCACCTTCGTCTTCTTGTCCAGAATGCCGTGTCCACCCAATTTCATGTTGCAGGTAGATGCACCTTCTAATTATCCCTTATTTGTTAGAACTTGCAAAGACTTTCTCTTGTATATCCAAGCCTCATATGTCAAACCTGTGTATAAATATCACCTGAAGAAATAGAAGTCGCCACTTGCCTTGTAATCGTTCTACCCATCAGGTACTATAGGTTATTGCGTCGACGCCTTCAACACCACCATCGAGCCTCTAGTCATCTTAAGGACACTATCTCTAACAGATACTCCATAACCCAATGCTTCTAAGGCACCAACCAAGATAAGATTTCTTTTCAATTGAGATACATACCTCACTTCCTTCAGTTCCTATACCATCCCATCAAACATCTTTACACAGACTGTACCTATCCCTTCCACTTAACACGGATGATAATCACCCATGACAACAAAAATATCCATCTAACTTCTCAAAGCTAAAAAATCAATCCCTATTCGGGCATTCACGATTGGTAGCTCCTATATCTAATACGCACTCAGAATCACCTGAATAACCAATAGTAATAGTGGTAATGGAGAACGAGAATATCGATGAGTCTGAGTCTGATCTACCTGCCTGTGAAGTAGAAGCTTATGTACTGATCACCTATGCGAGATTTGCCTCAGTTTTTGACTCCTTATCTTTAATCTTTGGACAATCAACCTTCCAGTACCCTATCTCTTTGTAGAAGGCACACTAGTTCTTCTTCAGATCTCTAAAACCTGGTCTAGACTTGGATCTCTCATCCTCACCTTTACCTTTCTATTAGAACTCTGCCTCTTACCATCAACGCCTTTGCTGATGTACCATTGGAAGAAGATTTCTTATCCTTCATCCTCACTTCATAATTATAAGAGCAGCCGACACATCATTATAGTTAAGTGATTGTTTACCATTATCAAGATGAGGACGAAAGTCTCATACTCTTCATCAGGAAGAGAATTCAAAAGAATTAATGTCTTATCCTCTTCTTCGATATTCATATCCACATTAACCAAATCTGTAAGAAACGTTGTGTACTTGTTCATGTGCTCAATAATAGAGAGTCCCTTCTTCAACACGAAACGATAAAGCCTCCTCTTTAGAAGCAGTCGAGACTCGATACTCTTTGTCAGATATTTCTTCTCGAGAATCTCTCACATCTTCATTACAGACGTCTCACATAGCACATGATGCTTGATGTTTTGTATCAAATAAGACCTTATAAGACCACACGCTATCCTATTCATCTTGTCCCAATCTTTTTCAGAAGTCTCCTTCGGCTTTTCTTTCAATCGTAGAGTGTCTTCAAGATTTGATGTCGTCAATGCATCCATCACCTTACACCTCCATATCTCAAAATTGTTCGTGTCATCAAACTTTATTACATCGATCTTCACCGGACGTGGGTTCATGAATTTCACCGTAGATGTAATATCTCTAGCCATCTCCTCAATATATCCTCAAAGTAATGCAAAAAAACAAACGAAAATAGATCAAAAAACTAGATAAAAATAGAATCTTTACCTCAAAGTTAAAATCCTTGGAGAGTTTTCGAAGCGATCTACTCCACCAATTCTGATTCCTCGAGCAATCCAAACGCTGTTCTGAGATCGACACACGATCCCACGAACAGTCCCACCGTCGCTCTAAGAACGACACCGATCTCCACCGAACAACTACCAATACTCTTGGAATCAACACACGATCCCACGTCGAACCTTGGATGCTCTGATACCACTTGTTGAGAATCCACACGGCAAAGAAGACGACCACCAGAGAACATCCACCAAATGGCATGAACAATTAAACAAAGAAAATGAAGGAGAGAACACAAGATTTAACGAGGTTCGACAATTTGTCTACGTCCTCGGGGCAAGGGGAGAGAATTTTTATTGAATCAATCAATTACAGGTTTTTCTCTCTCCAGTTTTCGGGATACAAATATTGGAGACACTACCTCTCTTTATATAGCCAAAGGAACCGCGAAGAAAAGGAAACCAAAAGCGCCTAATTCGAATCATAAACGAATTTAGAACCAGATTTGGAAACAGGCTACGCAGCTGTATAAGTCAACTAATAACTTCTATTAGTCGACTAATACATGTATTAGTCGACTAGTCTGTAGTGAAACAGATTTGTCAACTCTCTGTATCCAATCATTAGTCGACTATGCTATGCCCTAGTCGACTAGTCTTGATTCCTCCTGTGCAATCCAACTTTGATTCGACTGGCACACTCTCATATTCGACACCATTGATTGCATCGTACTTTGGCCAACCTCCAATAGAATTTAAAAAATTTTTCAACAAGATTTTACCCTCTCTCCCCACATATTAGGACTTCTTGTTTGTGTTTTGAATCTCATATGTAACGGGAAGCTTGTGATATATGGTGGAATTCTATGAAACGAAAACTACTTGTGTTGTTACTTCCCTTGGCATGACCTGAATTTTATCGTAAAATTTATCAGATATTAAGATAAACTAAATGTATTGTTTCCGATTTAATGATAATTACATAAAAGTTGATAAAATTCCATCTTATATTTTGTAAATTTGATGGATCTATGTTTGAATCACTAAAATTCTCAATTTACAATTTTCTGGAACATTTCATTTCTTTCTTGTGTCTTTAATTTGCAATTATTAAAGCAACAACAAAGAGTTACCATAGAAGTGAATGTTATCATGGAAGTTTCTAGAACGTAAATGCAAAAAGGAAAATTGATAAAGCTGGCAAATATGCTTTAGATGAAAAATATGCAGCAAAGGCTAATAATCCAAGTTCATTGATCTTAGTTTTGCTTCCTTTGGCTGGATAGGTTTTTTTTTTTTTAACCTGAAGTTTATGTGTGTATAAGTATATTTTAAGATAAAGTAAAGGTATTATTTTTTATTAATTGTTGATTGAAATTTTATTTATTGAATTTCATTTGACATTTTCGAAATGTTGATGTTTGAGTTGCTAAATCTCATAAAGGAAGCAGATTTATAAGAATATTTTTCAGGGACTAATTCCATTAATTTGCGAGTTTAGAAAAATAGAAAAAAGAACAAAAAGAAGTTTCCTTATTGGGCCTGTTTGGTTTGCGGCAAGTGAGACGAAAAGGAGTAAGTGAGAAATGACGATTAGAAATGTGAAAATGTAACTGGGAAATTGAGATTTGTACAAGTAAGTGTTTTGTTGTAATGTGAGGGTGTAAGTGAGAAAATATATTGTGTTTTATGATTTTTAGTTAATAATGTGGAAGTGTAAGTGGAAAAGTTGATCTCAAAATTAATAGTTTGGTGATTTAAATAATACAAATATTATTAAAAATAAAATGTATAATAAATTTTGGGGGATTTCGTTTCAGCTTCCTAAGTTAAACCATAATTAGGAAAAAAACTCACTCTCATAATTTATTCGCTTCAGCCGCCACCTTTTTAAAATAAGAATGTGCGCCCCTGTGTTAGGCGCTGAAGCGCTTATCAGCGGTGAAAATGAAAATGTCCCTAAGTAAAAACTTCAAAACAAGTGGACTGCTTCGAAAGTATCTTATTCTAAGGAGCATGACTATGACTCATAAAATGATCGCAATACAAAGGAGTGCGACTATGATCACAGTCCTTGTAAAAATGCCTAATTTATGAGGATTGCGACTATGATCACAGTCCTTATAAAATGATCGCAGTATAAATGACTGCGGTTATGATCACAATCCTCACAAAAATGTCTTAATTCTGAGAACTGCGACTATGATCACAATCCTCACAAAAATGTCATGTTTCTAAGTTTTTATAGAATTGCGTGTTAGATCTAAATTTATTCCATAAAAGATCTACACATATACTGTAAGCCTCTTTATCATGATCAAAGGGAAGGAGGGTTTTAGGCATACCTGATTCCATCGCGAGGATGCCGAATATTGCACGATCTCGAAGGCGCCGGAGTTGAGAGAGAGGATTCTTCTCTCCAGTCACCAAGTTCTCTTCTTTATCCTTAGAGGAGATGAAAGGCCTCTAAGAGAGAGATGATTATTCTTGTTGGTGGAGAGGGAACCCTACTCATGATATATATAGCATCAAGAAACCCTAGTTCAACTCATCATAGATCTAGGCCCTTGATTTATAACACGAGTTCCACACGTGTGATGAGTCCCACATTCTAATTTAAATACACTCATGGCTAAGTGTAATTGAAAACGTGTCTAGACCCAAACCATTTAGGTTTGATCAATTCTTTATTGGGTCAAACAACATAGGTTAAGTGGGCGGGTGCAAATATCCAACTGACTTGATTAGGCCCAAAATAAATTAGACTTTAAGACTAATAAGTCTAACAATCTCCCACTTGAGCCAAGCAAGTTATACTGAATAGATATTATGCATAACTTTATGACGTCAAAAAAAACTTTAACCGCCGACAAACCACGTTTCAAAACAATCTGGTCCATTAAGAGTCCTGCCACCGAACATGGCGATCGTTACCTTCTGTATAATCGAGGTAGGACCTTCCACATCACAAGTTTCAGAACCCCTAACGACATAGATCAAATGTGGACGTGTGGCATGGAAATGTCCTCTGATCAAATAAGGTACAATTCCAACTGGTTTCCACTTTATGACTCCAATGAGTCTAGCCTTATGACTCCAACGAGTCTCACTTTATGACTCCAACGAGTCTAACTGCTAATTCAACAAACTTAAATGCGCAAAAGTAAACTTTAGGAAAAGCAGTTATACATTTATTTATTAGAATCAACAAATATCCATAAAGTGCACTTAGAAATAAAGTCTGTTACATAAAATTATCCACTCCCACAAAATCAGGATATCATAATGACTAGTCATCCCCATATGAGCAATATGCTCTAAGAATACTTTAGGTGAAAGTCCTTTAATGAGTGGATCTGTAATGTTAAGAATAGTGTCATCACTATCAACAGACAAAATATGATTCCGAACTTTATCATTGATGACAAGAAACTTGATGTCGATATGCTTCGACTTTACTGAACTCTTGTCACTATTGTAGTAGAGCTCTATAGCTCTTATTATCACAGTGTAGCTGTAATGGCCTCTCGACTAAATCCACCATCTTCCTACAATAAGGAAAATATAACATGAAGTGGACTTCCTATTGTCGATACATACAGCATAATCTGAATTTGTGTATCCGATCAACTGCAACTGATCAGATTTCATGTAGTCTTCTATTGATATCGCATTACCTTCTTGACAGTCTTCCAGAGATCAATCCCATGATTGATCAAGTTTCTGTCAAGTTTCTCAACGGTATATGCTATGTCTGATGGGTACAAACTGGAGCATACATCAGACTTCCAACCGCCAATGCATATGGAATGTCTTTCATTTGCCCTTTCTGTAGATCGTTCTTGAGACATTAGAGTAAACTCAACTTATCTCCCTTAGAGCAATTCTTCATGCCACATCTATCTAGCACCTTATCGATATAGGGCTTTTGTGATAAACCTAATATTCCACGTGTCCTGTCACGTTGAATCTGGATGCCTATCACAAAAGAAGCGTCTCCAAGATCTTTCATCTCAAAATTCTTTGAGAGAAAACTCTTGGTCTCAAGTAGAAGATCTATATCGTTACTTGCTAATAGAATGTCATCCACATATAGCACAAGAAATATAAATCTACTCCCTTTAAATTTATGGTAAATACATTGATCAACTATATTTTCCTTAAAATTAAAGTCGGATATTACTTGATCAAATTTCAAATACTATTGACGGGATGCTTGCTTTAAACCATAAATGAATTTCTTTATTTGCAAACCAAATATTATGAAACCTTCACTTTAAAATTTTCTGGTTGCACCATACAAATTTCCTTCTTAATGCTACCATTAAGAAAGGCAATCTTAACATCCATTTGGTATAACTCTAGGTCAAAGTGAGCCACCAGTGCCATAATAATCCTAAAAGAATGCTTCATGAAAACTAGGGAGAAAGTCTCCTTATAGTCAATGTCCTCTCTTTGAGTGAATCCCTTTGTGACAAGATGTGCCTTATACCTTTCGACATTGCCTTTCGAATCCCGCTTGGTTTTGAATACTCATTTATAACCAATCGGTTTCTTTCCTTCAGGCAACTCTACTAAATCCCAAACATCATTGTCCTTTATGGATTTTAACTCATCTTTCATAGCATTTGACCGCTTAGTGGAGTGAATGTTGAGTTTGGCCTCATTCAAGGATGTGGGGTCATCCTCTAGCCTTATGTCAAACTCATGCTATTGGAGATAAAATATATAGTCATTTGTAATGACTGATCTCCTTTTCCTAGTTGATCTCCTAGGCACTTATGGTTGAGAATTTTCAGATTCTACCTCATCAGCATGATCTATTTCAGGATGAACTGTATATGTATCTTGTAAGGATGCAACTGTATTTTCATCTTGAAGTGGAACAACTACTTTATCATTTGGAACAATTGTCATGGGTATAACAATATGTTCCTTCTTAAATATGAAATATTTATGTAGTTGACTCCCACTGTTCTGAATATTCTCAAAAAAATATAACAATCTGTATTTATGTTCTTAGTGGAGGAATAATAAAACTTAAAGCCTTTATACCTCTCAGAATACCCTACAAATAAACAGCTAACTGTCCTTGAGTCCAACTTCTTCTCATATGGTATATATGGCCGAGCTTCTGCTGGACAACCCCAAGCATATAGATGCCAATACTGAGAGATTTCCCAGTCTATAACTCATACGGGGTTTTAGTTACTGTTTTGTTAGGTATTCTATTAAGGAGGTGACAATCATCTTTAAGGCTTCACTATATAATGACTTTGGTAGAATAGTGTGAGCTATCATACTCCTAACCATGTCCTTTAGTGTGTGACTTTATCTCTCAGCAATACCATTTTGACGAGGTGTCCCTGATATGGTGTACTAAGCGATAATACCACTCTTTCAGAAATTAACAAATGATTCTGGACATTTACCTGATTCGTCATATCTGTCATAGTACTCACCACCATGATCAGATCTAACGGCTTTAAACATGTCCAATGATTGGGATTTCTCATGGAACAAGTGTAGGTACCTATAACGAGAGTAATTGTCTGTAAAAGTGATGAAATATTCATGACCATTCCAAGAAGCTGTAGGGAATGGACCACAAATGTCTGTATACACCAAATTAAGACACCTGAACTTCGTCTAGTACCAAACTTTCTAATGTTTCTTTAATTAATTTTCCCTTAGTGCATATACTATTCATATATAGAGATTCAATATATAAAGCATGAAGTTTCAATTTATATAGCTATCAATCAGAATTCTAGTACCAACAACTTTAGATTTGAAAAGTAGACTAAGCATTTCATTATCAAGAGTGACAGTAAAACTAGATCTGTCTAACAAATGAAATAGAAATATGATTCCGCCTAAAAGGACGGTACATATAAAGTCTCATCCAAATCTAAAACCAAAAACCAGAATCTAATTTAAGCCTACAAACTCCAACAACTTTAATTGTAACTTTATTTCCATCACCCACGTATACGTATCGCTCAGCTGGACTGGGCCTCCTTTGGGTTTGGAAGTTCCGCATTGAATCGCTTATGTGAATTATCTATTCATAATTTATAAAGTGGCACTAAAGCTAAATTAATCTTAGAACAAACATAAATATGAGATATACCCGCTAAATAGCCATTTCTGATACTTTATGCATTCCTACTTAAGGTGGCTTACTTTCTTACAGAAGAAGTATGCAATGACCTTAGGCTACTTTTTCTGCACTTTTGCCACTTAGGATCAGCCACTGTAGTGGTGCTTATGTTCCTCCCTTTAGTTTCACTTTTCCTTTTCTTATTAGAAATTTACCCTGGATGCTAAGTGAGCACTGACATTATCAGGCATAGCACTTCTAATAGTTATAGGAATAGTGTACTTTATGACCAATAGACTTATCTTGTAAGATCTCTCCCACTTACCATAATTGACCTTTTCTTTACTGAACTTTTATTAGTAATAGTAGAGATCCATCAATCTTTAAGGTGTACTCTAGGTGCATGAATTCAAGAACGATCATTTACATGGTCTTACCACTTCCTAAAGTTTGTACCATTCAATTTAAACTACATAAGTGTACAATTTCTCATCAGTTTAACATAAACATTGTATTTAATAAAATTCTACTGTAATAGCCATAAAAAATGAATTTCAGAAAATGCAACCAGTTTAACCGATAGAGCTGTCGGTTAAACTTTCAGAACAAGTTGTGTCTCTATATGCCAACACTGTACTGGCCCAATATAGATATCCTAAAGTCTAGGTCCTATGTAAGAAAACAGCCTTCCTTTGGGCCGACTGTCACTTTATAGGATTGGTCCTAAAGTTTAAGTAATCTATATTGGCCATATAATATATGTAATGACCCGGCCATAATGACAACCTTCCTTTGGGCCGATTGCCACACGCATGGGCCACACAAATTTATGCATCTATATTCTTGTTCCGCCATCGGACTAGTTGATGAGGGTAATGCAATATGGGCCAATAGTGTGACAACCTTCCTTTGGGCCGATTACCACACATCAAGATTCTCCCACTTGCATTACCCACATCAAGTATCCGATGCCGTACATAATTCGGCCAAACAATAGTCTTCCTTTAGGCCGGTTATTGTCCGCATGAACTACATACACAATTAAATAAGCTCTTTTATAAATTCTTTAACTTGATCATGTGTATATATTTTTATCTGCGTGTTATCAACTGTAGTAAACATCAATATTCATTATGCTAGATAATATAAGCAATAATATAAATATTGATGAAGCGGAAGCATGTAAGGGTACCTATAACCATGATAAACAAACACTTCAATGCCTTCTTTATGTCAACTAACTACTGTTTTGTCATGTATAGTTCCTTTAATACTGTAGTGCTCGTCAAGAGCTTCGAAACGGCTGTTTACATGCCTAAAACAGAGGTCGTATGAGCCCGAAACGGCTAATTGAAGTTTCTATTGGCAAAACGGGTCTGCAGTGCTTATCGGGTCTGAATCAGACCCGACCCGCAATGGTTAAGTTATTGGTTTCCTTTCTTATTGGGCTGGGTTTAAATAACTGAATAAAACCCTATTAGCTTTATGTGAGATTGATTGGGATTAGGTCTCTTTATTTGAGTAGAATTCTACCCCAAATATCCTTAATAGACTAGAATTATATCTCAATCATAACACCAAAATCAATCTCAACAATCCCAATTGAAATTTAATATGAGATAATTAGTAGTAGGTTTCCTTATTAGAGTAAAATTCAATCTCTAAATTTTTAATTCTAATTAATCTCATAATCCCAAATTAAGGAAACCCTAAATAATTAACCATTTTTTTTTTAATAATTGCCCTTGTAGCCGCCGGCTCATGGTGGCCGGCGGCTGTTGCCCGCCCACAAGGAGCGGCGCAGGCCGCATGGGCTGCATGTGCGCGCGCTCTGC
Source organism: Agave tequilana (assembly GCA_038442645.1). Classification (NCBI taxonomy): domain Eukaryota; kingdom Viridiplantae; phylum Streptophyta; class Magnoliopsida; order Asparagales; family Asparagaceae; genus Agave; species Agave tequilana. Next base: position 32,813 of record JAVJIF010021087.1, read on the forward strand.
AGAGAGCATTGCTCTCTGCAGTGCTCTCTGCAGAGAGCATTCATGTACCAGTTTTTTTTTTTTTAACACTTTAAGGCTTGCCATGCATGCATGCAGGGAAGCCCCTGCATGCATGCGTCCAGCCACCTTTTTTTTTTAATAAAAAATCTTTGCTGCATGCAAATGCTTGCATGCAGCCGACTAAGCTACCTTTATTATTATTATTTAAATTTAGAACAACACACAAATCAAATTTCATAAAAATATATACATGTTAAATTTAATAAAAAACACTCCTTTTAATCTTTTGATCCAACATATGAGACACAAAATATTTATTGAATCAAAGGAGATATTTTTATGATATTTATAGATCGTGATCATAATTTCTGTAGATCCCTATGATCTGATAAAGAGGAGGCTCTGATACCAATTGTTAGATCTAAATTTATTTCATACAAGATCTACACATATACTGTAAGCCTCTTTATCATGATCAAAGGGAAGGAGGGTTTTAGGCATACCTGATTCCATCGCGAGGATGCCGAATATTGCACGATCTCGAAGGCGCCGGAGTTGAGGGAGAGGATTCTTCTCTCCAGCCACCAAGTTCTCTTCTTTATCCTTAGAGGAGATGAGAGGCCTCTAAGAGAGAGATGATTATTCTTGTTGGTGGAGAGGGAACCCTACTCATGATATATATAGCATCAAGAAACCCTAGTTCAACTCATCATAGATCTAGGCCCTTGATTTATAACACGAGTTCCACACGTGTGATGAGTCCCACATTCTAATTTAAATACACTCATGGCTAAGTGTAATTGAAAACGTGTCTAGACCCAAACCATTTAGGTTTGATCAATTCTTTATTGGGTCAAACAACATAGGTTAAGTGGGCGGGTGCAAATATCCAACTGACTTGATTAGGCCAAAATAAATTAGACTTTAAGACTAATAAGTCTAACATTGCGACCATGATCGCAGTCCTCTTTTTCTTTATTAGGATTGCAATCATGATCGCAATATTCACAAAAAAATGTCTTATATTTAAATCTTTATGAGGAATCCGACACCTTGATCACAGTGCTCACAAAATATCTTATTTCTGAGTCAATCCTCATAGAGCACTATGATCATGAGTCACATTCCTCATTTCAACATTGTCATCATCAGCAGACCCCCATTCACTGACATCGAATGATCCCTATTGCTTTCTAGATCTAAACACAAACAAAATTAATAGCGAGCACAAATAAAAGAGATCTGCAAAAAGTCGACTCACGAAAGTGTCGGGTCAAGGTCGAGGGGAGAGCAACGTTGGGGTGTGGAAAGAGTAAAAGAGGAAATAAAAATATATAAAGAAGTGATTGGGAGGAATCAATTTATGTTAATGTGGGTGGGGCTGTAGCAAACAAAATTATGAAGCTGAGTTTTTTTTCTAATTATGAAGCGAAGTAGGGGGATAAAATTGTCAATTAAATATTAAATAATAATATTAAATAATTTAATTTTTAAAATATTAAACTAATAGTAAAATATTAAAACATTAAAATAATAACAATAAATATTTAAAATTATTAAAATTTTGAAGACCTCATACTAATATTATTATTTTATTATTAAAATAATAATAAATTTTTGTGTCGTCTTCATTGTTTTAGTTGATTTGATTGTTTTTTCTTTTGAATCATCACACACTAACACTCGAGGATTTGTGCGAATCATTTAGACTGTGATGTATGAATGGATCAGGATGTTGTAAAACAGATTGGTGAAATTGTAGAATTTTAATTGTCCATTTTGTTTGCAGTCTCGTAGGTTGCCGAACTTGATATTTGCTTGATTTGGATGGGAAAAATTTAGAGTGACTATAGAATTCTTATTAGGGATGCAAAACGGAACGGGTCAGGCCCCGAGCCCGTAAAGCCTGGGCCCACAAGCAAATCCCGGGCGGCCCGTCTCGTCCTGGCCCCCGTAAGGGGGACTCGGGCATGGCCCGGAGACCCGGCCGGCCAGGCTGAGCCAGGCCATAACCGGCCCGGCCCGATTTTTTATAAAAAAATAAAAAAAGTTTGAAAAACATATTTACATAATAAATAGTTTGGTTTTCTCTATTTTTCAACTTCCCAATATGGCATTGTGGTTGAATATTTTGGCTTGACATTGCAAGTCATGGGTTCAAATGCTAATGCAATTTTTTTTATAATTAGAATAAATACAGAGGTGGGGGTGGAGCGGCGTGTGGGCGGGGAAGCAGCCGACCGGGGTGGAGGCAATGGGGGGAGGTGGGCAGGTCTCTTTATAGCTTGCATTGCTTTACATTGTTCATATTCATATGCTAGATATATTTAATGTGTGCCCACACTTGTGTTCAACCAAGAGAGCTTATTAAAGCACCTCAACTCTTAGTCTAGAGGAATTTAGATATATTTTATGTGTGCCCACACTTGTGTTCAACCAAGAGAGCTTATTAAAGCACCTCAACTCTTAGTCTAGAGGAATTTAGAGTAGTTTCAGAACCCTTCACGGGAAATTCAGGCTTACTCTTGATTGCACATAGTGTGTTAGCAATTGAGTTTTAAATTCCGTATCATTTATCCTAGATTAGCTTGTACACCTATTCACTTCCTCTGGGTGTATTTCAATTGGTATCAGAGCCTCCACTCCTGATATTCGGTTTAACCACCTAAGAGCGAGATCTTTGGATAGCTAATCTAGATTTGCATTTGCACACATATAGTTTATGTTGGAAAATAATGTACGAATTACTGCTAAGCTATTAACATTAAACTTTCAAGAAGTAAGAAACTTCTCTATTTTGATCGAGGCGTGCGGAGCACCGTCCTTAAGAGTAAGTCGCGCCCCTCTAAGAGAGTATCTCAGTGCAGCAGGTTGATGGCGGCCTGTCCTCCAGGATTCAACGATCACTGGCCCTGCAAGCGTGCACTCACAATGCACAAGCCCTCAAACAGCTCGGTTTTGTTTCCTCTAGAGATGTAAGGAAGAACTGAAGAGTTTAAGAAGATTTCAGAAGAGGAAGAAGATGATTGAGTTCTGTATTTGAGAGCAGGGATTAGGTCCTTTATAAGAGAGCTTATCAATATTAGAAATCTTTGGGCAGAGAAAATAATCATTGGATAGAGAACCAATCTTTGGACAGAGAAAGAAATCTTTCATCGTGCAGAGGAATAATATTGCCTTGGAAAGTGTCACTGCAGAACTTCGGTAGAGAGCTTTCAATGGCTAACTCTGACATGACAAGACATGAAACGATACGAATCTCAACAGCTATCTCTGGCCCAAATACTATGACAGGATTTAGAAAGATTTTATAAATTCAAAAATAAAATTGGCAAAATTTAGCCTATTCGGGTCACACCCGCGAGGCTCTGAAACCCGGATTTGCACCCTCTGATTTCTAGCCCACACAACCTATCATGAAAGAGACTCCATATATAAACACTAAAGAGTTCATTCCAATCTAATGTGGGACTAAAAGAACTTGCTTAATTTTGAAATACTCTCAGAATACTAACAATCTCCCACTATTTTAAAATTAAAGGATTATAGGAATGAGAGAGAAGATGAGAAAACATGAGACCTCAATGCATTAATAGTGGTGACTTTTGGTCTATGAGCCACTACCTAGGATATGTAGGTGCGAAGGTGAAACATAAAGTTTCTATGAACCAATCTCTCTAATAATGGATCATTGACCTACTACCCACATATCATTCTTAGAACCGACCTATTCAAAACGGGTTAGCGTGAATCAGCCATGCGCCTTACCTGGATATTCATGAATGCTTTAGAGAATATGTCTACATTCTCATAGAAAGCGGCCTCACTTTCGCACTTATATAGGTGGATCTATCAAGTGTGCATTACAATTAAACACACCACCTAATAAGGGCTATGGTAATCCATTAAGAGCTAATGCTCATCCTTTGCACATTATAATTTGCACTATCTACATCATAGGAAGAGACTTCTCAACAATAAAATAATGATAGTGCATCACCAAGTCAACAAATGATTTATTATTACCTATATGAACCACTTCATGAGTTCATCAATCACATAGGTTGGGTTACTATCATTTTTGACTCTTTGTTATAGACATGAGTCCCAATCCCTCGATGTATTCTCTACTAGTTTTCTTCCTAGTAGTTGGTAAATGGATCACTTATATTAAGCTCTGACCTCACATAGTTAAGCGATATGATCCATCATCCAGCAGCTGCTTTACAATTTTATGTCTTAGGCGTATATGCCTACTCTTTCCATTGTATATTTTATTCGAAGTTCTAGCAATAGTAGCTTGGTTATCAAAATGAATAGACACAGACGGAGCTGGTCTCTTCCAAATTGGTATATCAATCAAAAGATTTCTGAGCCACTCAACTTCAGTACCTGCCTTCTCTAAGCAACAAACTCAGACTCCATAGTGGAGTGAGTTGTGACAGTTTGCTTGGATGATTTAGTGTGATCACATGTCCACTTGTGGACTTTAACTCATCAGAATCAGAGATCCAGTTAGCATCTGAGTATCCCTCTAAAACAGAAGGAAAGCCACAATATGTCAAAGTATAATTAATAGTTCCTTTTAGATACTTTAGCACTCGATATAATACTGTCCAATGGTCCTTATTAGGACAGTGAGTATAGCGACTAAGTCGTCCCACGACATAAGTAATGTTAGGTCGTGTATAATTTATCAAGTGCATTAAATTACCAATCATTTGTGTATACTCGGATTATGACACACTTTATTCTTTATTCTTTCTTAAGTGAATGCTGCCATCATAAGGTGTGGAAATGCAGTCAAAATGACCAAATCTTTTCAACATTCTTTCATATAGTGTCCTTATGAGAGTATGATACGATCAGAATTTCAAATTATTTTAATTCCTAATATCACATCAACTTCACCCATGTCTTTCATATCAAAATTAGAGGACAAAAATGATTTGATATCATTTACAATTTCTAAATTTGTACCAAATATAAGCATATCATCAACATATAAACATATGATAACACCAACATTATCCTCAAATTTAGTATAGATACATTTATCAGCCTCATTAATCTGATAACCAAAGGAAACAAGAACACAATCAAATTTATCATGCCATTGTTTGGGTGCTTGTTTTAAACTATATAAAGATTTTACAAGTTTGCAAACTTTGTGTTCATATCCAGTTGTCACACAACCTTCAGGTTAGTCCATATATATTTCTTCTTCCAATTATCCATTTAAGAATGCAGTTTTAATATCCATTGATATATCATAAGCTTACGAATAGATGCTAAAGTAAATAACACTCTAATATATGCAATTCTAGTCACATGAGCAAATGTATCAAAATAATTAAAGTCTTTCTTTTGAGTGTATCATTTAGCAACCAATCTAGCTTTAAATTTATCTAAAGACTCATAAGATTTCAGTTTTCTTTAAATATCAATTTGCAACCAATTGGTTTTGTACATAGTGGCAAATCAACAAGTTCCCAAGTGTGATTCGATAATATAGATTCTAATTCATTATTAATAGTCTCTTTCAAGAATGGAGCATCCGGAGAGGAGATAGCCTCTTTATAAGTGAGAGGGTCATCACCAACAAAAAATGTAAAGAAATCTTTACCAATGTCAGTTTCTTTTCTAACTCTTTTGCTTCTCCTTAGTTCAATCTCTTCATTATCATTAAATTCTTGTGCATGACTACATGATGAAACATGAGAAGCTTTATCAACATGAGTTTTCAATGAAAAATATGCTCAAAGAATTCTGCATTTTTAGTTTCAATAGTAGTGTTATTACTTCTAGTCACAAGAAACCTATATGAAGCACTATGATGTTGATTGAAATTGAGAAATTGCAAGGAAAAAGATTAAAGTTAAGATTCTCAGTCTCAATGCTATCCGCTGCAGTAAGGGCCAAAGCGGGTCGATCTACATGGAAGGATGCGATGCAAGCTTTTCGGCCGATTCCTCTGAATCTTCAAAATAAGAGAAAAGAGATTAGATTTGAAATATATATGATTGGAGAGATGCGGTTTTACTGATCTTCTACCGCAACCCATAGTACAAGTCTTGGATGTTGAATGTCATCTTGAGATACATATGATTTACTCTAGGTTTATTAGAAAAGATTCTAGCAAGAAAAGATGATATTAGAATCTAACTAGTTTGCATTACCAAAAACTTAACAAAGATTCATCCTAACTTCTAAGTACAGCATAAGAAAAGTGTTATCTTAAAGTTATGCTCTCTAAGTACTTAAGTATGAAGTTGTGAAGAGTTGTTTAGATGTGCAATCAAGATTAGAAAAACTAGCTATCAATTTAATCTTCAAGAAAGGCAATCTTAGACCTAGGGTTTCTAAAAATTGATTATCAATCTATTCAATTCCTAAACTGCTCTAGGGTTGCTTAAGAGATCAGCAAACCACACTTAAGAATTAGTTAATCATATTTTTTTATTTATTTTTATTTATTTTATTTTGCTTAATGAGAAGAATTGTGAAAGAAAGAAAAACAAAACGATTCAAGAGATCACAGAGCAAAAACTAAAATCGAGAGATCACAGAGTAAAGACAAAATTAAATGACAAGAATTAAATGGCAAAAGAGGTAACCTTTATTGGAAATCTGGTCCAAATACAATGCTCCTTCTTCTCCACAAGATGCTAAAAATAAAATGAAAATTACAGAAATTTAAAGAGAAAAACTAAAGAAACCCTAATCTCCTCGTCTCTGGATGCCCCCCTCTGTTGCGTCTGCAGGCGTATTTATAGGCGCTGGAGGAAGTAGAGTCCCGATAAAACTCAGCCAAGAAATCTGGTACGCAGCCTCATCCACATTGCCGCGGAAATGCGGCTTTTGCCGCATTTTCGCGGCAATGTTCTTATCCTTGGCCGCGCGCTTTTGCGCGTGGCCTCCTCTGGTCCGTCCATCTGGGCGTATCTATCTGTCTCTGGCATCTCGACTCTTTAATTTGAGATTTCGGGATAACTTGAAAATCAAGTTACCCTAAATTCAAATCTCTTCCCAAAACGAATTTCATCCTTACACTCTATTTATCCTCATCCACCAAGCATTTAGGGTTGAATAGAATTCTATCCTTTCCCTCTTTCTAGTATTTGCAATTTTTGCACTTTGTAATTGCAATTTTGACATTTGGTAATTGCACTTTTGATCTTGGGCTTGGACATGGGCTTTTGGGCTTCATTTAGGCTTTTATTCTTTATATAAATAAATACTCAAGGCCTGCACACATTAAATAATAAAATATTAGTAATGGTGCATAATTGTAGGAATAATATGAAAATGTGATGGTAAATGTAATGACAATTATGCATTTTTCACTACCTATCACACCCCCACACTTATCTTTTTGCTCGTCCTCGAGTAAAAATCAAAAAAGAAAAAGAAAAACTAAACTTGCTAACTCACTTTCGTAGGAATCACGGTTGCACTTAGTATGTGCAACAAGCCGTTAAACCCCTAGGTTACCCTAGAGGACGAGTGTTGTCTCGTGAGGGTTTTCAGCGGATTACACCCACAAAATCCATAAAAAGGAAAATATTTGAAATATATTTGAGGAGACTAAGTAGTCTATAAGTTTTAGGATTATCATTTTTATTCATTCTTAAACTTAGTCTTTATAAAGTAAATTGTTATCCATTTTAGGTAAGGATCAAAATTGAATTTTTGTATAGTCTTTTTCGTTACCAAAAGTCATATGCACCCTTGTGAATCTAGGAATTCCTTAACTAGGACTCTCATGCCTCTTTATTATGATTATTATTATTATTTTTAAATATGTATAACTCATCTAATTCTCTTTCGTGTAAGTATCAAGGCTTCTTGAGGCCCTCATACCTAACTAATTGATTATTAAATGTGTTAGTACATATATAAGTAATTTTTCTTAGTCTCCTTAGGCTTTCTAATCCACCCATTTAGCGAACTTAAAGTTGGTGGCTCCCAAACCGGTCAGCTTTAGGGCACCAGGTGAGAAAACACCCCGCGGACTCAAATTCGAATGAACTAGGCCACAAAACTAAGGACTTTATTTTATTCAGAACTCACCTTTAGGCGTGAATACTTATGCTTCTTGAGGCACATGTATCCAGCTTAAATAGTGATATATATAGATATTTTTAATTTTTTTTTTATGAGGCACAAGGGTCTTAGTCTTAGAATCCTAGATATGCATTAGGTATGCACATTTTATTAGGGTAAAAATCAAGACTAATTACTTATTCAAATTCTCCTCCTATACCTAAAAATTCAACAATTTATTTATTTTGACCAAGTTTTTAGAAATCCTAATCATGATTTTCCTAATTCTTAAAACTAACTTAGATTTCTTTCAAAAGATAAGTCAAAATATTGTCCTTTTTATAAAAAATTTTTTTTAATTTTTTTTAATTTTTTAAATTTTTGTTATGTTAGAACAAATAAAGAGAAAAAGAATAAAGAAATATATATAATATATTATATATATATATATATATATATATATATATATATATATATATATATATATATATTTTATTACTTTACATACCCTTCCCCCACACTTGTTTCATGCATTGTCCCTAATGTATGAATGAAATGCATGGATGCATGAATTGGCAGAAAGGTAAAGTTACCGATACAGTGGGTCAAAAAGACCCATGGCTGCATTTACTTCTGGAACTGATTCCAAAAAGATTTTAAGACGTTGACCATTTACTTTGAATGTACTGCCATTTTTTGGATCGTAGATCTCTATCGCTCCGTGTGGAAACACGGTCTTAACAATGAATGGCCCTGTCCATCTTGATTTTAACTTGCCGGGAAAGAGATGAAGTCTAGAGTTATAGAGTAACACTTTTTGTCCTTGGAAAAAAGTTTTTTCTCGTGATGAACTTATCATGAAAAACCTTAACCCTATCCTTCGCAATTTTAGCATTGTCGTATGCTTCGTTCCTCAATTCCTCTAGTTCAGAAATTTGCAATTTCTGAAGCTCACCGGCCTTATCTAGATCAAAATTCAGCTGCTTAATTGCCCATAAGGCCCGGTGCTCTAGCTCAACAGGAAGGTGGCAAGCCTTTCCAAAGACTAGTCTGTAGGGAGACATTCCTAGAATCGTCTTAAAGGCAGTCCTATATGCCCATAGGGCATCCACCAATTTGGTGGACCCAGTCCTTCCTATTCTGATTCACAGTTTTCTCCAAGATGAGCTTGACTTGCCTATTGGAAACTTCTACCTGTCCACTAGTTTGAGGATGGTAGGGCGTAGATAACTTGTGAGTTATGGCGTATTTCACATAAGAGCTTCAAAAGTTCTATTGCAAAAATGTGTACCATTGTCACTAATTATGGCGCGAGGGGTTCCAAAGCGCGAGATGATGTTTTCTTTCAAGAATTTGACAACAACTTTGTTGTCATTTGTCTTGCAAGGGACGGCTTCAACCCATTTTGATACGTAATCTACGGCCAACAAGACGTATTGGTGCCCAAACGAATTAGGGAAGGGTCCCATAAAATCAATGCCCCAAACATCGAAAAGTTCTACTTCTAGAATTGGATTTAGGGGCATCATATTTCGTTTGGAAATTCTTCCTATCATTTGACATCTTGTGCACGTTTTGCAAAACTCGAATGCGTCTTTGAACATAGTAGGCCAATAAAAGCCACTTTGCAGGATCTTTTCGGCAGTTTTGCGGGGACCAAAGTGTCCACCGCAAGCAAACTCATGATAAAAGGCTAGAACGCTTCTAGTTTCCTCGTCAGGGACACATCTCCTAATAATTTGGTTGCTACAATATTTGAAAAGGTAAGGATCTTCCCACATGTAATACCGGACTTGAGACAAGAATCGGTATCTATCCTGTTTTGACCAATTAGGTGGTGTTGGTTTGTGACTAAGTAATTTACTATGTCAGCAAACCATGGTTCCTTAGAGATGGCTAGAAGTTGTTCATCGGGAAAATTGTCATTGATGGGCAGTTCGTCGGAGGGTGCATTAGGCACGCGAGAGAGATGGTCTGCGACAACATTTTCAACACCTTTTTTATCTCGAATTTCGAGATCAAATTCTTGAAGGAGGAGGATTCAACGAATGAGTCGGGCCTTCGCATCCTTTTTTAGCATAAGGTATTGAAGTGCAGAATGGTCGGTGAAAATCGTGGTCTTGGTCCCAAGTAGGTATGGGCGGAATTTCTCCAAAGCGAACACTACTGCCAAGAATTCCTTCTCGGTTGTAGTATAGTTCATTTGGGCGTCATTAAGCGTCCTACTCGAATAGTAGATCACGTGCTGCTTGCTATCCTTACGCTGTCCTAAGACAGCGCCTATTGCAAAATCTGAGGCATCGCACATGATCTCAAAAGGCTTGGACCAGTCAGGAGGTGAGATGATAGGTGCAGAAATAAGTTCCACTTTCAACTTTTCCCAAGCACTATTGCACCTATCGTCAAAGATGAAGGGCACGTCTTTAGCTAGAAGGTTTGTAAGGGGTCTAGCAATTTTGCTAAAATCCTTAATGAACCTACGGTAAAAACCAGCGTGTCCTAAGAAAGACCGAATGTCCTTCATGCATCGTGGAATAGGAAGTTTGGCTATGATCTCCACCTTAGCCTTGTCCATTTTGATCCCTTCCCTAGATATCTCATGACCTAGGACAATCCCATGCTGCACCATGAAGTGGCACTTTTCCCAATTGAGGGTCAAGTTCTTTTCGGTGCATCTATTCAGTACTAGCTCCAAGTGATGGAGACAATGGTCAAATGAATTTCCATAGACGGAGAAGTCGTCCATGAAAATCTCTAAAAAGCGCTCGACCATATCAGAAAAGAGGCTTAACATACAACGTTGGAATGTGGCGGGGGCATTACATAGGCCGAAAGGCATTCGACGATAGGCAAATGTCCCAAATGGGCACGTGAACGTTGTCTTTTCTTGGTGCTCCGGGGCTATAGGGATTTGGTTATACCCTGAATAACCGTCCAAGAAACAGTAATACTCATGACCGGCTAATCGTTCCAGCATTTGGTCGTTAAATGGGAGAGGAAAATGATCTTTCCTAGTGGCGGCGTTCAACTTGCGATAGTCTATGCATACTCGAACCTTAGTAGGCAATCGTGTTTGCACTAACTCATGCTTGTCGTTTTCTACCACAGTAAAGCTAGACTTCTTAGGGACCACATGCATTAGGCTAACCCATTCGCTATCGGAAATGGGATAAATGATCCCATTATCTAAAGTTTCACTATTTCGGCTTGTACAGCCTCCTGTATGAGTGGGTTTAGCCTACGCTGTGGATCCCTCTTCGGTTTAACCCTTTCCTCTAGATGAATACGATGCTGGACTATCGTAGGGCTCAGTCCCTTGATATCTGCCATAGTCCAGCCAATGGCTTCCCTATGTCTCCTAAGGGTTGCCAATAGGTCTTCCTCTTGCCTATCAGTCAAATTGATGCAACTATGACGGGTAACGTCTCTTGTTCACCTAGGTAGGCATACTTAAGATGTTTAGGCAAGGCCTTTAACTCCAATGAAGGAGGTGGCTCGATGGGTGGAGGTGTTAAGCTTCACTTTTCCATCTCTATAGAACCTGGATTTGCTGCCCATTCGATCTCATCAAGGTTGAGATCACTTGATTCTAAGTCTTTCTCTTCCTCTGACTCTAGTATGATCTCCTCATTGTGCTCACTCGTCATGTTTTCAATGAAGTTAACCTCAAAGGGTTGGTCGGTCATGTCGTAGGGATGCTTACCTAAGTTGAAAAACATTGACTTTCTTGGTCATATCCCCAAAAGTCAATCTCATGGATCCGTTTCTACAATTTATGATTGCATTCGCGGTTGCTAGGAACGGCCGTCCTAAGATGACAGGAGTTTGAGACCTAGGATTAGACACAGGTTGTGTCTCTAAAACAATGAAATCAACTGGGTAAATGAATTCTCCCACTCGTATGAGGACATCATTGATCTCTCCCTTAGGAACTTTGATTGAGCTATCAGCCAATTGAATAGTAACTTGGGTTGGATTGAGTTCACCTAATCCAAGTTGCTGATATACGGAGAAAGGGAGCAAATTGATGCTAGCTCCTAAATCGAGGAGTGCTCGATTGATTTCAGCTCGACCTATGGTGCAAGAGATGGTGGGGCAACCAGGGTCCTTGTACTTGACTGGGATCTGGTTGGACAATAGCTCACTAATGTTAGTGGCTAGAAAAACCTTCTTAGGCACATTTGTCTTTCTTTTCTTGGTACACATGTCCTTAAGGAATTTGGCATAATTAGGGACCTGTTGGATTGCATCAAGAAGTGGAATGTTGAGCCTAACTTGATTGAACACCTCTAGTAGTTTCTCCATATGTGCATTGTTGTTGCTTCTAAGCCTATTTGGAAATGGGGCTATAGGCTGGTGCACCTGTCCTGCTGACTTTTCAGCTTCAGTTTCATTGGAGCTGGGTGGAGAAGGAGTGGAGCTAGATGGAATGGATGACTGAGATGGATCCTGTGGCATGGATACTCGATTATCAACTTGTTTCCCTGATCTTAGTGTATGAACCAAGTTACACTGGTTTGGGTCTTGAGCCTCATTGGCTAGCCTAGGATTCCTAGGATTTCGCAATGGTTGACTCGGCAGAGTTCGCCTTTGTCTCTCTTGTTGGTTCAATTGGATCTCTATCCTAGTTAAGACTTGAGCCAGCGTGTCGTGGCTTTAACTAGAGTGTCCACCTTTCTTTCCATATTTGAGAGTCTTGTCTCCATTTGTGAATTTTGGAAAGATGGTGGAGGATTTTGACTAGGGAAATTTTGTTGATAGGGCGGATTTTGAAAATTGTTGGAGAATTTGGGCCTAGTTTGATCATTGTTGCTTGGGCCCCATGAAAAATTGGGATGATTTCTCCAACCGAGATTGTAGGTGGGCGAATATGGATTGTTGGCAGGCCTTGTGAAGGCCGCACTCATATGTTCGGGCAAACTTTGATGCGCGATAAAGATGGGACATTCCTCGAACATATGGTTCATATCTTGACAATAAGTACAGCCCGCCGAAGATGTTGGGCTGACTTGGTTCACAGAGACCGGTTCTTTTGTTTCAAGAGCTTCTAGTCTTCGCATCACAGCAGCTAGCTTAGCATCGGTTGCTATGTTTGCCTCAATGGAATGGATACCTCCTTTCGAAGAAGTAGGGTCATTAGTCCTAAATTTTTCCGGAGTTGGTTCCCATTGGATGGTATTATCAGCTAATTCTTCATATAATAACCATCCTTCATTTTCGTTCTTTTTCAGAAATCCTCCTTGGCACATGGATTCTAACAGCGTTTTAGTTTGATATTCTAATCCATCATATAGAACTTGGCAAAGTCGCCATTTCTCTATCCTATGGTGAGGACATTGGGCAAGGAGGTCCTTAAAACGTTCGAAATATTCCAAAAAGGTTCATTGGCTGTTTGCTTAAACTGTAAGATGCTCTTCCTAATCAGTGCAGTCTTGTGGACGGGATAAAATTTCTTTAAGAAGGCCTTAGCGAAATTATCCCACGAAGATATTGAACCGGCCTCTAGACTGTAGAGCCATTTCTTTGCTAAATCTTTCAAAGCAAAGGGGACAAACCGAAGTTTGATGGCATCTTCTCCTAACTTTGGTATCTTCATCATGAGACATACTTCCTCAAATTCCTTATGAAGAAGTATGCATCCTCGGATTCAAGTCCATGAAATTTGGGAAGAGTGTTGATGTATTGTGGCTTGAGCTCAAATTGGTCAACACCTTAATCGGTTAACTTGATGCAAGAAGGAAGAGAGGTCCTAATAGGATAGAACCTATCTTGGAGTAACAGTGGTTGTGCCATGTGTGAGTCGGGCTTTAGCTCGGGTGGTGAACTAGTTCTAGTTAGCCTGGATGTAAGTGGGTCTCTCGACCAAGCGGACATGCACAATTAGCAAACAAGTTCACCCAATCAATCAATAAAAAAGAAAAACAAACAAAATTCCTAATCTAGGGTAAGCCTTGACCTAGACGACTCCTAACTTTAGACTGTCCTTAGGAGGTCTATTGCCGACCTTAACCACAAGTTAATTGGCCAGGCAGGTGGCAAGACCGGTGGGAGGTTTTCCGTCAAAGACGTTCCTTAATTAAATAACCACCGATCTTCGGGCTTTCAGCCCTCAATCCCCTGCCTAGACACCGATTTGGTAAGAGTTAATTTCGAACAACTTTCTCCCGTCAGCCAATCTCCTAGTGAGTCCGAGTTAACCTAGGACCAACTTCTAGTCAAATTTTACTTAAGGTTAGGGTTGTGAGTGTGACGGAGATGATTTGTGGGCCAAGGAAGGGTGATGAAATCCCCACCTTATCTTGTTAATGGGTTTGCCCTTAAGATATTTTTGTGTACGTGTAAAGCAGTAGAAAAGTAATCACTCAAAAAGCAGTAAATCAGCCAAGAGTGTTTCCTAATCTATATGCAATGCAAACGTACCTTGTCGCCAGCACTCTTCAACAGAATAAAAAAAATTAAATAGACACATGCCCTAGATGCAAGAGTCTAATTTTTTTATTTATCAACAAATGAGTTACTGTTATTTAGTTAGCAGTGTGCAGGTTTATCATAGAGAAAATTCTAACAGAGCAGTAAATCAAAATTGCAATTAGCAGCAACCTGCAGAAAACTGGGTAAGCAGTCAACTACTCAGGCCGCGAAAACGCGGCTTTTGCCGCGGACCCGCGGCTCTGTAGTAGGCCCTGTTGCTCTGCCTTCGAGGGCAGAGGCACAGAGTTGCTATGTGTCCTTGCTGCTGTTTAGTTTTCCTGTTTTCTGAACCTGCAAACAGAAAGAATGAAAGAGTTAGTTTTGAGAAAATCGTGCCGTTCCTTCCCCGGCAACGGCACCAAAATTTTGATTGAAATTGAGAAATTGCAAGGAAAAAGATTAAAGTTAAGATTCTCAGTCTCAATGCTATTCGCTGCAGCAAGGGCCAAAGCGGGTCGATCCACAGGGAAGGATGCGATGCAAGCTTTTCGGCCAATTCCTCTATATCTTCAAAATAAGAGAAAGAGATTAGATTTGAAATATATATGATTGGAGAGATGCGGTTTTACTGATCTTCTACCGCAACCCATAGTACAAGTCTTGGATGTTGAATGTCATCTTGAGATACATATGATTTACTCTAGGTTTATTAGAAAAGATTCTAGCAAGAAAAGATGATATTAGAATCTAACTAGTTTGCATTACCAAAAACTCAACAAAGATTCATCCTAACTTCTAAGTACAGCATAAGAAAAGTGTTATCTTAAAGTTATGCTGTCTAAGTACTTAAGTATGAAGTTGTGAAGAGTTGTTTAGATGTGCAATCAAGATTAGAAAAACTAGCTATCAATTTAATCTTCAAGAAAGGCAATCTTAGACCTAGGGTTCTAAAATTGATTATCAATTTATTCAATTCCTAAACTGCTCTAGGGTTGCTTAAGAGATCAGCAAACCACACTTAAGAATTAGTTAATCATCTTTTTTTTTGATTAATGAGAAGAATTGTGAAAGAAAGAAAAACAAAACGATTCAAGAGATCACAGAGCAAAAACTAAAATCGAGAGATCACAGAGTAAAGACAAAATTAAATGACAAGAATTAAATGGCAAAAGAGGTAACCTTTATTGGAAATCTGGTCCAAATACAATGCTCCTTCTTCTCCACAAGATGCTAAAAGTAAAATGAAAATTACAGAAATTTAAAGAGAAAAACTAAAGAAACCCTAATCTCCTCGTCTCTGGATGCCCCCCTCTGTTGCGTCTGCAGGGGTATTTATAGGTGCTGGAGGAAGTAGAGTCCCGATAAAACTCAGCCAAGAAATCTGGTACGCAGCCTCATCCACATTGCCGCGGAAATGTGGCTTTGTCGCGTTTTCGCGGCAATGTTCTTATCCCTGGCGCGCGCTTTTGCCGTGGCCTCCTCTGGTCCGTCCATCTGGGCGTATCTATCTGGCTCTGGCATCTTGACTCTTTAATTTGAGATTCGGGATAACTTAGAAATCAAGTTACCCTAAATTCAAATCTCTTCCCAAAACGAATTTCATCCTTGCACTCTATTTATCCTCATCCACCAAGCATTAGGGTTGAATAGAATTCTATCCTTTCCCTCTTTCTAGTATTTGCAATTTTTGCACTTTGTAATTGCAATTTTGACATTTGGTAATTGCACTTTTGATCTTGGGCTTGGACATGGGCTTTGGGCTTCATTTAGGCTTTTATTCTTATAAAAATAAATACTCAAGGCCTACACACATTAAATAATAAAATATTAGTAATGGTGCATAATTGTAGGAATAATATGAAAATGTGATGGTAAATGTAATGACAATTATGCATTTTTCACTACCTATCAG